>QLPI01052173.1:0-22855 GCA_003314275.1 Chroogomphus rutilus
AGAGAGAGAAGAGAAAAGTAGGATCTGGAGACGAGGCTGAATGTGCTACAGGCAACCACCACAAATATAGTAGCAGGTCTCCCAACCCATGTTTGGCAGCCTGTAAAACAGATGGTGGAGCCCGCCAAGCCCTCCAAGTCGACGGTGACCGTGCACATGGATGAGCATTCATACAGTCCTGCACCCTATACCTTGGCATCTGTGCCACCAATTTCCCTGATGAGCAGTCTCAGATCCTCTGGGCACTGTCCTTCATGAAGACCGGGAGAGCCGCAACCTTCTCTGGCCAGGTGTTTGCCTACAAAGCAAAAACAGACAGTCCGCTCTATGCCAACTGAAAGGCTTTTACTGAAGCCTTTTGGCAACACTTCTACCCCCTGCATGAGGCTACTGATGCAGCAAATCAACTAGAGTCATGTCAGTACCATCAGGGAAAGCATTCAGTCAATCAGTATATCGAGCAATTTGAGGACCTAGTCGAAAAGGCTGAATAGATGGATGGGCGGTCCATCATCATGAAGTTCCAGCATGGCTTCAACCCTACAATCCAAAGCTGCATTGTGCTGATGCTAGATGGGATGCCGAAGGACGATGACATCTTGGCATGGTACACTGCGGTGCCAGCAGTTGCCCTTATGCATGCAGCAAACAAATCCTTTCAGGAACCTCATCCCCCCTCATTGCACACCCATGCACCGCAGCCTAACCGAAGGCTTGTTGAATCCCTGTCTAGGCAAGTTGTGCCCGCAGTCCCCAGAGCCCCATTGGCACCCTTCCCCTCCATCCCGCCCTCCGGGCCTATACCAATGGATGTCGATGAAACCAAACAGAGGTACCCTCCCTCCTTCATGTGTCGGCAATGTGGCAAAGCAGGCAACTTTGCCTGAGAATGCCCCCAGGTGTATGACATGCATTTCATGACCACAGAGGAGCACGAAGAGATGCTAGAGTATTGGATGGTGTCCGCTGACCTTTGAGAGACCGACAAAGCCAAAAGGGATGAAGTAGTGGAATCAGGGGATTTTACCCAAGGCAGTGAGTGAAGGATGTGCCCTCACTGCCCTTGTTTAATCACTTCACTGCTCTGTCTGTAGATTCTGATATGGAAAATACAACCCAGTATTCAGATAATGACACCTCAGTTGCAAACGAAAAAGACACTCCCAAGTCAATTCCACCAAAACCCCCATCTTCCCCTCCCAGGCTAAAGTGTTGGGAACATAGTCTCCCGAAACAATACATGGTGGTGTCCACTCCCTTGCCGAACTCGCTGAACCTCAAGGTAGAGATACACACCACTGACACAGCGAAGGTTAAGGGCATAACCACTCTGCTAGACAGTGGGGCCACTGGACTGTTCATAGACCAAAAGTATGTGGTGGCTGAGAGATTAACCATGTGCCCGTTGACTCGACCCACACCAGTGTATAACATCGATGGGACCCCAGAAAAAGGAGGAGCAATTCGGCATGTAGTTGACGTGATCCTAGGCTTCCAAGACCACTCAGAACGAGCTGTATTTGCCATGACCAACCTAGAGAAGCACAAGATGATCCTTGGCTACCCTTGGCTCCACAACCATAATCCTGAAGTCAACTGGTGGATGCAAGAGGTCACACTGAGTCAGTGCTCTGCCCAGTGTCACACCTGCTGAGCTAGGTTGCAGAAGGAATGCGGAGAGGAGATGGCGATCCAGTCCCTCTGGGCCTGTCCCGATGAGTTGGAGGACTATGAAGACACCAAAGATGGTACACCCTTCCTCGAACCAGGTGATCGCCTCTTCATGATGGTGGCCCCACTGAATTTCCCAATTTCGAACATTGCCGCAGTCACAACCGTGCAACAACTGGCCAAACAAGCCCTCCGGAGTACTCCCCCTAGAGAGAAAGGGACGATTCCTCCCTATCTCCAGGACTTTAGTGATCTCTTTGAGAAGGAGTCTTTCAATTCTCTCCCTGAGCAGAGGATGTGAGACCATGCAACCGAACTGGAACCAGGTGCAAAGCTCTCAGCCTGCAAGGTGTACTCGCTCTCTCCGAGCAAGCGGCAGGAACTAGACAAGTTCTTGCAAGAAAACCTCTGCACGGGTCATATCTGTCCCTCGAGATCCCCTATGGGAAGCCCTGTATTCTTCATTAAGAAAAAGGATGGCTCCCTTCAGCTAGTCCGGTGCTCAATGTGATGACAGTGAAGAACTGGTATCCCCTTCCCATCATCTCGGAGCTCATTGCACAACTTCAAGGTGCCAAGTAATTCACCAAGTTGGACGTGTGATGGGGGTTCAATAATGTGCCGATTAAGGAAGGAGATGAGTGGAAGTCAGCGTTCTGTATGAACCGAGGACTCTTCTAACCCCTCGTCATGTTTTTTGGCCTCACCAACAGCCCTGAAACATTCCAGACCATGATGAATGACATCTTTCAGGACCTTGTTATGGAGGGGCATGTATGTGTGTACCTGGACAACATCCTCATCTACACCAAGACTCTGGAAGAGCATTGACAGGTTGTCCAGGAGATCCTTGAACGGTTGAGCTCTACCTTAGGCCAGAGAAGTGTGGGTTTGAACAAACGAGGATTGAATACCTGGGCCTCATCATATCTCACAGAAAGATAGAGATGGAGCCAGTCAAGGTGAAGGGCATCATGGGTTGGCCAACCCCATCAAATCAAAAGGAGGTTCAAGCCTTCCTTGGCTTCACCAACTTCTACCAGAGATTCATTGAGAGGTTCTCGCACCACACCAGACCATTGTTTGAGCTTGTGAAGAAGGACGTAAAGTGGAGGTGGGAGGATACAGAGCAGCTGGCTGTTGAAGATCTTAAAAGGAAGTTCACAATGGCACCTGTCCTTGGGTTCACTGATGACAGCTGGCCCTACCAAGTGGAAGTGGATAGTTCTGATGTTGCTACAGGGGCAGTCCTTTCACAGCCATGACCCAAAGATGGCAAGTGGCACCTGATTGTCGTCTACTCAAAAAGCCTCTCCCCAGTGGAAAGGAACTATGAGATCCATGATAAGGAGATGCTTGCGATCATCTAGGCCTTAGAGGAGTGGAGGCACTTCCTAGAAGGTGCCGAATACCATGTCAAAATCTGGACAACCATAAGAACCTAGCATATTTCCGGTCTTTGAAGTTGAACCGGCAGCAAGCCTGTTGGTCCCTCTACCTCTCATGTTTCAACTTTGATATATGGCACTGACCTGGAGTGACCATGGGGAAGTCCAACACGCTATCATGCCGGTCAGATCACGACTCAGGAATCGCCAACAACAAGTGACCTAGTCCTGCTCTGGCCTGAGCTGTTCATGATACGAGCCCTTGAAGGAGTAGCCCTGGAAGGAGAGGAGCAGGAGATTACTCAGGAACTGAAGAGGGTGCTGGGCAAGGGGACTGTTATGGCCCATGCTGCCAATAAAACCACATTAAACCCCACAACCACCTGCACCATTTCTGGGACCTTTCCGACTGCTCAAAGCCTGAATAACCACTTTCCAAATTCTGATATAGCAATCCGAGGTTCTGCATTCCTGAACCTCTGAAGATTCCAAAGCTAAAGTTCCACTCCTTTGATAAACAACGTGCAGGATCATCGCATACCTCACTCCCTTGTTTTTCATTCTGTATTGCCCCTTGTACTCTCTTCCCCCCCTTGTCTTTACTTGGCAAAGATAGTACAAAGACTAGATACATGTATATAAGTCACCAGTCGACTGGACTATTCGCCAGTACAAATATCAACTTAATTCTGTGTCGTAGTTTCCGATTCAGTTCCGGTAAACTTTCCGACTTTCGAAATTAGGGACAGATGATCGAGGAGGGTGCAACACATAAGTTGAAGCCAAGTCCCTGCGACCTCGAACCACTCGAACTACCCTATACCGTGAACAGTCCTAGACCCCCCAGTGCTTTCCATCTTTCTGCCCCCATTCCAATCCTGATGGTGAATCTGCGACCTTTAGTCCCTCTGCCTCCGGAGTACGAACCCCCCTTTGGAAATCATTTGAAACCTCCGGAAACCCTTCCAGAAGCCTCTAGCTAAGCGCCGACACACAGATTTAACAGGGACTCTGGAGGACAAGGTGGCGAAGGCAGTACAGAAGCTATGAGAAGCAGGAGGGAGATCATTAGTTTTGGCTGAATGGGCGGAGACCGATGGACTGTTGACCTTCCAAGACAAAGTGTCTGCTCCGGATGTGGGAAGCCTTTGGCAATGGATCATAGCCCACCACCATGACTCCAAGATAGCCAGACACCCTTGCCATTGGAAGACCCTTGAGCTTTTCTCCCAAAACTATTGGTGGCCCCACATGTCTCAGTACATTGGCAAATATACCAAGACATGTGACCTATGCTTATGGACAAAGGTCCAAAGACAGTGTCCTGTCAGAGAACTCTACCCACTCCTGGTCCCTGATGTACGGTGGGATACTATAAGCGTGGACTTCATAGTGGAACTCCCCGACATGCATGGCTATGATGCCATGATGAATGTATAGACTCGGTGTCCAAATGAGCGTATTTCATACCAACCCACATGACCATCACAGTGGCCGTGGCAGCCAGACTCTTCCTACACCATGTTTGGAAGCTACATGGGCTGCCGAGAGTGGTGGTGTCTGACCAAGGGGTCCAATTTGTCCATGAGTTCACCTGGGAACTCTACCACTTACTGGGCATTTGCCTTGTGGCCTTTATGGCCTATCACTCACAGACAGATGGTCAGACCAAATGGGTGAACCAAGAACTGGAACAGTACCTTTGACTCTTCATCAATGAGAGACAGGACAATTGGGATGATCTCCTGCCCCTGGCTGAGTTCCAATACAACAATCATGTTCACACTTTGACATGTGAGTCCCCGTTCTTGCTCGATATGGGCCGACACCCACACATGGGTTTTGAGCCACACTAACCCCCTTCCTGCCTCGAATCTGTGAATGAGTTCAGGGAGCAGATGGAGGGAGCACTTTGGAAGCAAAGGCAGCCCTCATAAAGGCAAAGGATGATATGGTGACCTACTACAACTGGAGATGCCAGCCGACACCGACATTCATGCCAGGTGATAAGGTATACCTTGATGCAAGCGATATCTGCACTAATCAGCTGTCCCAAAAGTTGGCACATAGGTGAATCGGCCCCTACCTCATAGAGGAATGGGTGGGGTCCCACACGTACTGACTTTGACTCCTGAGAAGCTTGAGTCACCTTCATCCAGTCTTTCCGGTTATCAAACTCACCCTGGCTCTGGCCGACCCCATCCTGGGCAGACGACAGTCCCTTCTACTGCAGCCAATCCTGGTCGATGATGAGGAACACTTTGAGGTCGAACAAGTACTCGACAGTCAGATGAGAGCAAACCGGCTACAATTCCTCATCAAATGGAAAGGTTATGGCTACAAAGAGAATTCCTGGGAGGATGAAAACAATGTCTAGGCCCCCAACCTTATTGCCAACTTCTACCATCTGCACCCAGGCACCCCACGCCAGATCCACACCATGGAAGTGTCCACCTTCAGATCTCACATGCCAGTCCTGCCCATAGGGATTAATGCATCAGTGACATCACATTCTAGAGGGGGGGTGATGTCAGGGGAACCCCTGAAAATAGGTCCTGACCAACACCCCCCCACCTGACGTTCATACCCACTGACTGAGATCTGTTTGGCCCACTCACCGCAGTGCTGAATGAGATACCCACCAATCGGCCATCACTACTGGTGGTCACCCTCGACATGCATCAATCGTAACTACCAGCCATTCCCTTGTCACTCACTCATGATGCCAGGGCCCTGGCAGAAATTCCCGGTTGGTATGGAGAATGATGCCCAGTATGGTGCAGAGCACCATAACTATGGTGCTTATATACAGTAGTTAGTGGGCGAATGGTTCCCTAGAGTTTTCTCTTTGGATCCCCCTTCACCAGTGCGCCACCCAAGGGTAGAATGCCTGCTTAGATTGCCTTTACACTTACTCTGTTGTGAAAATAAGGTACACTTGACACAACATCGGAGTAACTGTCTATTGTTCTTTATTGTTCTCCCAATTAGTCAGATTCTGTGCCTGAACTAAAGACTATAGGTAGTTTACATGTATTATCTGCACTCTTCAGCTCTTCTGCTGAACCTGCAGTTGTTGCAGGATTACTCTGCCAAATAGAGTTGCCCTGACAATATACTCATCTACCATAATAACATACTTATGTTTGGCAAGTGTATTTGTGAGGTTTGCTATTTGGGCATGGTATTGGGTGTGGATGGTATTTGGGATTGGCAGTTTCTGCCTTCACATAGCACCACTAGGAGATATAAGAAACACGAACACAAAAACTTCTTTATCAGGCTTGTAGAACACAAGTGATTCCTGCAGGGTTTTGTCACATGTCCCAATGACATCCCTTCTTTATTAGGATTGTAGAATGCAAGTGATTCCTGCAGGGTTTTGTTGCATGTCCTAATGACATCGTCAAAACTTAGCCAGTCAAAGGCAGGTTCAGTGGGATTGCTTGGAGAACGATATTTAGCATTGGATACTAATTCTCCTCTTTGCTTTATGTGAAGAAATTTATCGATCTAAGATAGCAGGTTATTGAAAATGATCAGGTGGTCAGTTTCATGTACTCACCCCGACAGCAGCCAAGGTATGATTCTGAAGTAAAAGTGGTGGTGCTTGAGCAAATTGCTGAGCTAGATTAGGTTGTCCCTTATGATATGCATTCTTTTTGTTCTACTTATGCATTCCTCCTATTGTGATATTGTGAGACTGCAGCACTGGTAGTAGTATAAGTAGCCCTCAACTGTATGACAATTGCTCAGCTTGTTCTGACTATTGTCTAGGTATTTGTGACTGACTCTATTAATGATAGCTTGTTCTGACTATCGTCTATATTTGGCCACCCCCTATTGTTCTATTCTTTCCCACAATCTTACTCATTTATTATTGGTCATATTTCATTGTCTTACTCTCGTATTGTTCTATTCTATATCACTGTAGACAATACCTCCACATGGTCTTCATACCTTATTCTTTTCTCCATGTCTTATGCCACCCTTATTCCACATTCTGCCTCTCAGCCTATATAAGTAGTGAATGCATGTACATAGTTCCTCAGTCTGAGTATCAACTAGGTTTATGCCTTCCTGCTCTCCTCTTTCTGTTCAGAAGTCCCTACTTGGGCTGACACCCTCGGCATCCTCTCGAGTATCTTTTCCGTTACAAGTTAGTGGCACGCACAGGAGGCAGGGTGCAACGCATGAGTATGTTGAAGCCAAGCCACCCTGACTGGCCTGCAGGACTTGGCTGGTTCCCAACTGTACCTTTGGTGTTACTGAGGCCTGACACACACGTGCAATGCTAAGTCCAAAGTCCATGCAAAAGTACCATAAAAACACACACAAAATGCTAATTGTGGATGCCCTCAATGGCAGCTCATGCGTGAATGGATGCTCTGGCACTTCCCAGAGGGTCCTGCCTACCTTGGGGGGGGGGGNNGGGGAGCACAATACACCATTGGCATGCACACACACAAATACTAGACGACTCAATGACATGGGAGCCAAAATCTCTGAAGAAGAATTCCTCAATATCTTACTATCTTCAATGCCACCATCCTATGAATTGCTCATGAATGCCCTAACAACATCTCTTGAAGAAGTCGGGAAGCCCTTGGACCCTGATGTTATTATCAGGATCTTTAAATCACAATATGATAGGCATAGAACATTATCTATAACACATGAGGATCAAGTATTCATGGGTACACCTGAAAAGAAGGTGCACATATGCACCAACTGTAAAAAGCCAGGACACACAATTGAGATGTGTTGGGCTAAGGGTGGCAGTAGAGAGGGCCAAGGACCAAGGCAGAAGAAGAGATTCAAATTCAAAAAGAAAAGATCAAAATGGAAAGGCAAGGCAAATGTAGCTGATGAAGACGAATCGTCTGGAGGAGACGATGGTGGATCTGTGGCATTTATAAACTACAATTGTGCCACCTTTATCAGAGACGGAACAGGAGACACCATTATATTAGACACAGGAGCAAGTTCACACATGACACCTCATAAATACATGCTGGAGAACTATCGCAGCTTTCCTACACTGCATACAATTTGAGCAGCCAATCAAGGCAGCTTTGATGCATATGGCAGCGGAGAACTCAATATAATCACTAGAGTAAAAGGGAAACCTGTTACCCTGACATTAAAAGAAAATTTATATGCTCCTAAAATCGCCTTCACCCTTATTTCAATTGGCCGATGCGAGGATGCAGGAAATCGAACTGAGTTTGCATATCAGAAATGCACCATAAAAAGTTCATCTGGATATATATTGTTACAAGCACCAAAATTGCACAGCCTATATCGATTGGACAATCAACCTAAGAGACATACCACTGAGTGATGCCTGACCGCCATTGATATATACAAAAAATTGGGCCATATATCTACCAATGCCCTAAAACATCTAGTGGATTGTGGCATGGTATTATGCCTTGAGCTCACACATATAGATGGGAAAATCGCTTGCGATGCGTACATTAAAGCAAAAGTTACACACAAACCTCTCTCTAAAGAACCTAGTGGACGGTCGAAGAAGATCGGCAATAAGATATATTCTGACATGTGGGGACCGGCAAGACATATCACAATTAACAAGAAATCATATTATGTTTCGTTTACTGACCATCACTCAAGAGAATCTGTCCATTATTTAATGAGCTCAGACAATCAAGTTTTTGCCAAGTACAAATTATATGAGGTGATCATGCTTAGACAATGGGATGTGCACATCAAAACTCTACTCTCAGATAGAGGGGGTGAGTACACAAGTGCTGAATTTAACAATTACTTGGAGAAGCAAGGTACCAAAAATTGATACATGGTACATGATACTCCAGAGCAAAATGGAGTGGCAGAACGCCTAAATTGTACTCTGGTTGAAAGAACTTGTGCCATGCTTTTAGATTCCAATCTCCCAAAGTTTTTATAGGGGTATGCTATTCAGCATGCTAATTACATCAAAAATCGCATGCATACAAGAGCTCTACCAGACAAGACTCCTTATGAGATGATACACTACAAAAATCTGAACTTAAAAGACACACACAAATGGGAAGAAGATGTTTATGTCAAAATCAAGCAAGACGACAAATTACTATCTAGAGCCAAAAAAGCAAAGTGGATAGGCTATTCCTCACAAAGTGACGGCCATTGCATTTATTGGCTGGAGAGTCAAAGAGTATCAGTCATCAGTCATCAGTCAAATGTAATATTGTATTTGACATGGGAGCATTATCTACAAAAACTCCCATAATATCTTCTGATGATCAAACAATTTCCACACCTAAACCTGCCAGAGTTCCATTACAAAAACCTATTCCAGCACCACCTATATTTGCCTCACGTGACTCACGTGATGCACATGACCAGCTGGAAGAGAGCCGCATAGAAGAAATTGATGAACGCATGCCAACAAGAGACTTAGAAAATCTGCAACCAAGTCAAACAAGTGTGAGTGGTCCTAGTGAAGCTCCTATCTTGAAAAGAAGTGAAAGAATTGGCCAATTACAAGAGAGAGCAAGGGCTGGCACCAGAATAAAGTCTCAAGCTAGGGAAACAACAAACAATGATTTTACGATGCTAGCCTACGAGGATGTTGAGGATAACATTCTTAACAATTATCAAATGAATTACAATACAACTAATGAAGAGAGCAGTGACAACATCGATTGCAACTACCTAGCAATAAGCGCCGAACTAATTAGTGATGAACAAAGTGATTATGCTTATTTTAACAATGAACTTCAATTGCCTACGACTAATAAAGATGCCCTGAATGATCCTACATGGAAGAAAGCCATGGACATGGAAATAAATTCCCAAATCAACAAAGAAACCTGGGAGCTCACTGCACCTCCACTGGGTGTGAATATTGTTGGAAGCAAGTGGACACATGTCCTCAAAAGGGATCAAAAAGGTGCTATTGTACATGCTAAGTCTCGACTCATCACGCAAGGTTTTACGCAGACATTTGGAGTCAATTATGATGAGACTTATACACCAGTTGTTCACATGATGTCACTACGGACTATATGTGCTATTGCAGCTAGGAACAAGTGGGCAATACATCAGATGGATGTGGATATAGCATATCTTAATGCACCACTCGATGAACCAATATATATGCGCAAGCCTCTGGGTTATTTTGAGGAACATCGCGACAATGTACTTCTACTTAAGAAGTGCATATATGACCTTAAACAGTTGGGTAGAGAATGGTATAGGTGTCTGTCCAATGCCTTATTTTCAATAGGATTTAAGAAATCAGCATCCGATGCAGCAGTATTTTACAGACACAAAGTTGAAGGTCAAGCAATCATTGGAGCTGCCATCGATGACCTCACTATAATGGCAACAAATGAATACATTATCTATGGCATCAAGAGAGACCTCGAATTTATCTTCAAAATGAAAGATTTAGGTGAACTACACTGGTTACTAAATCTGAAGATCAAACGAGATGGAACAGCCAGTACTATTAGCTTCTCACAAGAAGCATACATTGACAAAATTTTGAGCCGGTTCAACCTACAAGATGCCAAGACACATGCGACTCCACTTGATTCGACTACAAAACTAACAAAAGACCAATGTCCTACCACTGCTGAAGACAAGAAAGTGATGGAGAAAATCCCATACTGGCAGGCAATTGGCTCACTCATGTGGGCAGCCGTAGCTACATGGCCAGATATATCGTTCACTGTTTCCTTATTATGTCAATTTCTTGAGAATCCTGGGTTAGTTCACTGGAATGCTGTGAAGAGAGTCTTCAAGTACCTGAAGGGAACAAAGAACAAGAAACATATCTTAGGAGGAAATTGAGACGTCATAATGGGATATGCAGATGCCAATTGGGCCTCACAAGATCATCAACACTCCATCTCAGCATATGTTTTCCAGATTGATTCTGGGAGTATTTCATGGAGCTGCCAGAAAAAATCGATTGTAGCACTCTCATCAACTGAGGCAGAATTTATTGCCCTGACTCATGCAGCAAAAGAAGCAATATGGTTGAAACACTTTATCAGCAAAGTTTTTCAACCGATTAAATTGCCAATCAAATTATATTCTGACAATCATTCTGCTATTACTATAGCCTATGGTAATCAGCAGCATGCAAGAACAAAACACTTTGATATATAATTATATTTTATTAAAGATACTATTGAAGAAAAGAAGATTAGTATTGACTACTTCTCCACCGATCAAATGGTTGCAGACATCCTCACAAAAGGTCTACCAGGACCTAGAGTGAAGATTCTCACTGAAAAACTCAGTATATATTGAGCTTGAGGGGGCATGTTGGGTGTATAATGCACTCCACCCCTGAGAGCACAATCTACAATATATTTGCATTTTCACTCGATATTTGTATCATTCTGTGCACTTTTAAATTCTGATTTTTTTTCTTCATTTATTTGTATTTTTACCCTCAAAATTGAGGGAGATATTGTGATTTTATGTGTACAATACTTACGGGTGCTTGCCCACATACGACGTGCATGGCTGGCTCCCTGGATAGGGACCGGTAGCTGGCTTAAACCTTCGATAGGGTCAGGAGCAGGCTCTATTATATATGCGAGTGAAACATCACTCATATATGCTTCCCTCCTCAGTGATTGACCACACTGAGGAGGTGAGTTGTATAGTATAATTCACGTAGTACTAAGGCTGATTTTCTTTCTTTTTACTCTGTAAGAAAATTAATTAGGTATATTCTTAATGGTTGACTACACTGAGGAGAAAATTAATTAGATTGTCCAATCACTTCTCTGAACTACTGTACAAGTTGCCATAATCTCTATACCCAGGTGCAGACGGTAGAAGTTGGAAACAAGGTCGGGGGCCTGGATGTCATTTTCATTTTCCCAAGAATTCTCTTCGTAGCCGTAACCCTTCCATTTGATGAGGAATTGTAGCCAGTTTGCCCTCATCCAACTGTCGAGCACTTGTTTGACCTCAAAGTGTTCCTCTTTGTCGACGAGGATTGGTTGTAGTGGAAGGGGTTGTCGTCTACCTGGGATGGGGTCGGCCAGAGCCTGGGTGAGTTTGACGATCGGGAAGACTGGGTGAAGATGGCTTAAGGCTCTCGGGAGTTGGATGTTGAGATGCACTGAAGTCCCCTTTTATGTTTCCATTTATGCATGACTGGTATTTGGCCAGATATGACATGTTTTATGTATTACACCTTCGATGTGTTGAGCTGAGTTTGAATTTAGCTTACATAATAACACAGTTTTCACTTTTGCACTCCAACAGGTTATGGGCCCTGTGCTTTATCTATAGACATCTACATAACACCACCTATTGTGTTTTGTACTTATCTAGGCCCTCTATCATTGGCCAACAACTGATCCCTGATCAGAGCCCATCTAGGCACTATAAAAGCACCTCAACAATCACACCAACTTCGCTTTTTTTTGCCCTATTACAGCTCTCTTTTCCCTTTCCTTCCCCTCAGCTTCTCCCAGCAGTTGCTCAACAACCTCCTAAGGACTTCAGCCAGCCAGTGGTAGGACAGGATCCTTCCTCATTGCCTAGTGTTGCAAAGCCACACCCCTGGCCTAGTCTTTGACTAGTTTGCCGGTTGACTGAGGCCTCTTGTCATCCTTGGGGTGCTGGAATCTGTGGTCTGCAGATTCTTAACAGTTCACCTGATTTGCGGCGAGGTTGTGCCATTCTGTTCTGAGCCCTGAAGTTCTGAAGTTGTTGGGGAGTAACTCGTGCCATTTGGACCATTTTTACGACCTCTAGGACCCTTAGGACCCTCCTTAGGACCCTCCTTGGCCACTGCTTAGTGTTCCACTTTGTCTTTACATCTTCTGCATCATATTCTGCCTATATCTGCTCCATTTGTGCATCGCTTAAACACAAAATTAAGCGCCCATAGACGAGGCATATCAATCCATTCATTCATTTACCTACAACAAACCAATCTTCACACCAACCTACCAGAAAAAACCATGTCTACATCCACCTCCAATGACGATACCACCTCTCCAAAAATTGCCATGCTGTCAGACACAAATTATCATGACTGGGCATTCAATATGACTGCTATGTTACACTCTCAGGGTTTGTGGATGCTTGTTAATAACAAGAAGAAGTGCCCTACAGTGTCTGCATATCAGGAAAAGTGGGATTTGGATCAGGAGATGGCAGCAGGTCGGATTGCTTCAGCTTTAGAGGCAGGACAGTGTGTTCATGTTCAGGGAATTGAGCATGATCCGGTGAAGATGTGGAATGCCCTTCATAATGTTCATGTACAGAAACAAGCAGGCACTCATTTCAATGCTTATGATGCTCTATTTAATACCAGAAAAGAGCCAGATGAGACAGTCCATTCACTCATTGATCCCTTTGTCACCAAAGACAGCAGTCATCTCCATCACTCCACTCAGTCTGCCATGCTTGCAAACAAGCAGATTCCCTCCCTTCTCTCTGCCCACATTGTCTCTAATGCCAGCTACCTTTGGTGCACTGATTCAGGAGCTTCTGCACATATGACTCCACACCGGCACTGGTTCAAGGAACTCAAACCTCACAAAGTGGCTATAGAATTGGCAGACAATAGTGTGGTGTATTCTGAAGGGATTGGCACAGTGGTTTTCTGCCCAAAGGACAAGAAATTGACCCCCATACTTCTTTCTGATGTATTATATGTTCCCCAACTTCGAAACAACCTCCTCTCAGTCCTCTTCTTGACTGTCCATCGTGGGATTAAGGTCGAGATTGTGGGAACCATCTTGAAGTTCTATAAAATGGGCAAACTGATCCTAACTGCCACTGTCAAAGGGAGACTTGCATACCTAGATGGGGATACACTCACTCAGGATGAGGTGAACACAGCACACATTGCTGCATCAAAAACTTTGGACTTGGAGCTTTGGCACCATCATTTTGGCCACCTTGGCATTGATGCCATCAAGCGACTCATCACTCAGGACATGGTGGAAGGGATGGATATCACTTCAGACACTCCATTCCCAGCAATATGTGAAGCATGCATTCATGGGAAACAACACAGAGACCCATTCCCAAAGAAAGCTTCTTCCAGAGCCACCCAAATCCTCCAACTTGTCCACTCTGATGTCCATGGTCCATTAAAAGTACTCACTCCTCAGGGATTCAAATATTGGATCACCTTCATTGATGACAAGTCTTGCCTTGTGTACATCTACCTGATGAAAAGTAAAGACCAGGCACTGGACACATTCAAGCAGTACAAGGCATTGGTGGAGAACCAGACTGGAAAGATCATAAAGACCCTGAGAGATGACAAAGGAGGGGAATACTCTTCCAAGGAGTTTGGATCATTAACTGCATCTTCTGGGATATTCAGACAGAAGACTGCACCAGCCACACCTCAGCAGAATGGAGTTGCAGAGCACTTTAACCGGACATTGGAGGAAGGGATTATTTCCATGCTCCATGATGCAAACCTCCCTCTTACATTCTGGGGTAGAGCTGCTATGGCATTTGTTGAAGTCCACAATTCCTCACCCACTTCAGCACTTCTCCATCACACTCCTTTTGAATCCTGGCATGGTCCTAAACCCTCTGTCACCCACTTCAGGGCCTTTGGCTCCACAGCATATGTGCATGTCCCTAAAGCCAAGCGATGACACCTTGAGTCACACACAACCAAATGTGTGATGATTGGCTATGCAGCTGGCACTAAGGCACGGAGACTATGGGATCCAGCAGCAAGACAAGTGATTATCAGCAAAGATGTCATATTTGATGAATCTCCTCGTTCTTCACTCAATTCTGGCACTGCTGAAAAACAGAAACCACCACAGAGGCTGATTGACATCTCTGATGACCCTCCTGATCCACGATCAAGTCCTGCCCCTCCACCATCCCCTCCACCACCTGCTCTAAGACGGTCAGAGCATATTTGTATCCCACCTCAAAATTGGTGGCTAGTCCCAAATGCTGCCCAGTATCGTAATCCTCCTCCTGTTCCTCGTCAGAGGGATCTGTTGTGACAAACGGTGGAAGGAATGGGGAGAAGGGAGAGAGGGATGAGAAAAGGACAAAAACATATTTGAGCACAGATTTAATTGTATGACAAGAAAGAATAGTGTAAAATAGCATACAGAACAGGTATTAGTAAGCATGCACTGGAAAGTAGTATAGTACATGGACTTACTAGTAGTTACCGTGCGAGAGACACAAACCGGCGGCGACTTAGACGCTAAGCGCCCGATGATCAGGAGATGTAGGGGCCAGAAGAGCCAAAATGTATGGAATACGGAAGGAGACAAAGGGAACGCGGATAGGAGGAGACAGAAGGAACATAGGGGAAGAGACTCACGTGCAAAGGAACAAGAATTGAAGGAACCGGGGCGCATATATGCAGTCACCGAGGACAGATGACTGAGAAACAGGAGAATGAGACACAAGACATGACTCAGAGAGGCGATAAATGTTGCAGACAAAAAGGGAACAAAGGGAGAAGTAGTTCTATTCAAATTGCACCACTGACAGGTGTCATATCTCTATGAAGATTCCATTGGGGCAGCCCACAGTGGGCCGACCCTGCATATGCTCCACAGAATCCGTTAATTACGGATCATATTTTAGTTAGAGGATTTACTTGTATAAAGAGAAAGTAACTAGGATAAATAACACTAGTCTCTCATACCGAAAAACCCCCTACACTTATATTTGATATCTACTCGACGCACTCACGTGACGTCAAGCCGCATTGGGTCAAATCACCTCTCATCGTCATTCAAGGCTGCGGACCCAGCGGGGATAATTATATAGGTGCTATATATCACGCTCACGCCTCTATTAACGTATTTCACTGTTGTGGATCACCCACAATCAACCTACATGACTTTCAGTCAGATCGCGGCCAGCTCCTCAGACCAGCGCTTACATATGATCGACCTGCCGTGTGTCATCTGTGTAAGAGCATATAATTACATAGAATATTAGCCACACATCCTGTAGCTACAATTCTTTGTACGATAGTATCTAGTCCACCCACCAACCAATATTCCCCATCACAGTATTTAAGAGGATCCAAATAAGGGGGTGGTTGCTGAGAATGAACAGGTGGTTGCTGAGAATGAACAGGTGGTTGCTGAGAATGAGGGGGTGGAACAGGCTGACTCTCCCATGACATTTCCTCAGCACCCACTTTATGAACTTGTCTGCCTCAGTGATGCTCCAGATATCCCAGAACCACTCACCTATAAAGAAGCCATATCTCGAATTGATGCACCATGGTGGAAGGAAGCTTGTGGAGATGAATATCAGTCGCTGATGGACAACAATGTGTGGACTGTGATGGATCTCCCTCCTAGCAAGAAGGCCATTGGCTCCAAATGGGTATTCAAGCTGAAAAAGCTCCCTGATGGTGCCATTGACTGCTTTAAGTCCAGAGTGGTGGCCAAGGGTTATTCTCAAAAGGCAGGCATTGACTTCACAGAAACATTTGCCCCTGTTGTGAGATTCAACACCCTCAGAGTGCTCCTGCCCATCACTGTGAAAATATAAGGACTGAAATACTATCTCAGTCTCTTGGAAAAGAGCTCATATTAGAAGTATTTAGCTACCTGAAATACTATCTAAAAGAATTGTTAACAATTGTATGAAATATGAGACTAAACTTAAACTCATACCTCAGTCTCTTGGAAAAGAGCTGAGGTCACAGAGTCACACAACTGCAAAATACAATGGCAAATTCAAACTCCAATCAAAGGCAGATATCAGGGATAATAATGAATAAAACCCATACCCCTGCTCCAATACCATCAGGTCCAGGTTGCCAGTGATCAGAAGAAAAGATGTTTGGGCTGAATGTCAAATCCTTAACACTCCCCCTCAGTCCAAATCATCTGTTCTATCCCTGGTAGTTTGAATGTTCAGGCAGAACACCAAATTCTGAGCACTCCCCCTTAGTCCAAACCAAAGGGACTCCAGTCCAGTTTAAAGTCATAGCGGACTCCGGTCCAGTTTAAAGTCATAGAGGACTCCGGTCCAGTTTAAAGTCATAGCGGACTCAAACTCGACAGGTGCAGTTTATAGTCGTAACAGACTCCAGTTTATTTCATCAGTTTATAGTCATGACAGACTCAGGTCGAGTTCTTTAGTTTATAGTCATGACGGACTCGAGTCGAGTTCTTCAGTTTATAGTCATGACAGACTCAGGTCATGTTCATCAGTTTAGAGTCATGATGGACTCAGGTCGTGTTCATCAGTTTAAAGTTGTGACGGACTCTGTTGTATGATACTCAGTTTATAGTCTTGATGGACTCTGGTTGAGTTCATCAGTTTATAGTCATGACAGACTTGATCCGACATTTGGGGCAACATCATATCCAAAACTCCCCCTCGAATCAGAGGTCGGTCGGTCATGTCGTAGATGGTTGTTAGACGTCGTCCCATTTCATCCTTCTTTCATTCGGTCTTTTTCAGCATTTTCACAATCATTGTTTACATGCCCTTTGTGCGGCCTATCATTGAGGGACCGTTATTCCTTATCCTTCTCCACACATGATCTCATGATGAAGTTCCATGCCGGATGTTTGGCATAATATTTGATGAGCACGGTCGAACACAGGCTGGAAATTGCCCTTTGTCACTGTCCGCCGAGGACCTTTTTTTTGGCTATTTCATAGCACTTGACCACCATCCGGTGGTATTCTACACTCTGCATCTTCAATTTCTGCATCGCTCAACAAAGATGTTCATGTCGTTAGAGTTGTGCCAGCTCTTCCAGTCTGCGTTTAATCTTGTTGACGTCCTCGTGATGCTCTTGAACATCGCAATATGCTGCATGTGCCTCTCCATCTTCGTCGGTTCCTACAACTGGGAGGGAACCATCCCCAGCTTGAAAGAATCCCCTTGCCGGCGCTACCATCTCTGAGGCACGACATGGTCCGCTTGCTACCGTACAACCTCATCAGTCATAGGGTACTGAAAGGCATCTCCGGGCAGAGTTGTCGGCACCGTTTGCAGTTTCTCCGAATAATCGTCTCTGCAGTCGACATAACATCAATCGGCGAGGTTAAGGTATTAGTCTGTTCCACAGCTTGAGCAACTGCTGTTTTCGTTGCCCTTGAGACCTCATGCATGGTGACCTCTTGCATCTCAGCACTAAACTCAGGAGGAAGGCCGGTAGCCATCTGTATAAATGCCGAATGATTCCTTAGATTGTGCTGCATGCATCACCGTGGCTAGTACAAATTGAGGTCGGTCGAATGGATCATGAAACAGTTCCAACACTAGGTGATCAACTACACCCATTCCGTTCTGCAGTAACACAACTGTTAAATGTGAGTTACGCTGCCGCCTGATTCTCCTCAACATGACCAGTGTCGAGTGTGCTTTTGTGCATAGGATGAGAGATTCTATCGTTTTTTGAATTTTGTCAATGGTCTCTGCTGAATCAAGTTTTCCATCCCGCCACCAGGCCCAGGCCACTGACAGCAGCCGCATCTCACCATCTTTGTGATAAACAAGGTCGAGCACACTTCTTCCGGTGGATCAAAAGCTTCAACATCAAAATCTCCCTGGGTAATTCACGTGCCACCGGTCTCGATGGTGGTCACACCACTTGCACAAAGGTGGGAGCCAATGGTTCAATTCCAATGACATGAAAGTGCATGTCATTTTCCGGTTATCGTCCTCATTGTGGTCTTGAGGCGATGGTTCACGCCCTGGGATCAAGGGTTTCCTATCGCGTCGTTCATGTGGGTTTGTTCCGCCAGGGCTGCACTCACATTACTCGTACGCATGCACTATCGTCTGGCATGTCGTGAGCGGTCATCCTCCCCTCATTCCACGTGTCTGTCCTCGTAGTGCTCTCGCCGCTCGCCTGGAGGTCTTGCATTTGCGTGCACTCCCTCGTGGCATTAGTTTGGCTTTGACCACCTCGTCGCCTCCATATCAGATCCTGTGCACAAGGGCCATCTAGGGCTTGCTGCCCAGCGGTACAGCAAACAGTTATGGGCACCTTGAGTGGGTCCGTTCTGGCAATCCCAGCGAGGAAGCATGAGGCTCTGCGACGACAACCTATTCAATACAAACGCAGGCATTTTCCGCAACCTAGCCTCCTCCATCCTCCACGTCTCCGCTGCCGCCCATATTCTTGTCATCTCCAACCGTGTCTACTCTACAGTTCCTATCATTGTCTCGGTCCTCGAGAAGAATGGCACCTTCAATCCCTGCAAGCTATTTGGTATCACCACGTTTGTGTAGACTGCCTTTGCGCGTGTACAGTGGCTGTCTTCTGGCAGTCCCTGGTAGACTCTTTGTTCCTCTCGGGTCACATCTGGGGCTACTGCATATGCCCGTGGTTGTCGTTGGTTTGAGATACGTGTGGTATCGTAGTTCATAAGTAGAAGGGGCTGCGCGTCGCCGGGATGATCGTTGTCATGCATGTTCACTGGCGGGCTCCTTTTTTGCCGACGGTTCTTCGCTCCCATATGTCGTTGGTTTGGAGGGGTGATCCAGAATTATTGACACTATAGTAAGAAAAACTACTCTCTACAACCCTGCAAGATCCACATCACCATCTTTATTGCCTCAAAGTACAATGCTCTAGTTGTCCAACTCTGGTTTTGTGGGATCTTCAATCCATGAAAGGTTCTGATGACAGTTATTCTTCTGTTCTCCACCAACTGATTCCCTGGAAAAGCTGGAGCAAATTTCTGCAGACTAAAACGAGTGTGCCACTTTGCTATATCCTTTCCACCTCATTGAACGCAGTGTGAAACAGAGCAAATGTGAGTGGAGAGTATCATGCATCTTTCTAAGGAAGAGTTTGAGACAGGTGAAAATGTCATTATTGCACTGGAGTGTGGGTCATGGCTGATTTTCGTGAGCAGGGGCCACCCTCAAGTATGTCCGCCGACTGGCCTTTGGATTGTCAGGTCCTGCATCCCAATGGACTTCGGCTTGGCTGTGATCAACAGGTGCCACCCGTGGCTCAGTTCCAGGAGTCCTAGGTCAATTCCCAGCATTGCTGGGGCCCATAACCTGTGAAAATATAAGGACTGAAATACTATCTCAGTCTCTTGGAAAAGAGCTCATATTAGAAGTATTTAGCTACCTGAAATACTATCTAAAAGAATTGTTAACAATTGTATGAAATATGAGAATAAACTTAAACTCATACCTCAGTCTCTTGGAAAAGAGCTGAGATCACAGAGTCACACAACTGCAAAATACAATTGCAAATTCAAACTCCAATCAAAGGCAGATATCAGGGATAATAATGAATAAAACCCATACCCCTGCTCCAATACCATCAGGTCCAGGTTGCCAGTGATCAGAAGAAAAGATGTTTGGGCTGAATGTCAAATCCTTAACAATCACTGCATTAGAAGATCTGGAATTAGACCAAGTTGACTTCAAATCTGCCTACCTTAATGGCAATATTGAAGAAGAGGTCTATATGGAGCTTCCAGATGGATACGGGCAGGGAGACAAGGTTGGGAAACTGCACAAAGCTATCTATAGGACCAGGCAAGGAGGAAACAGATGGCATGCCAAGTTGGACCAGGCATTTCACCAGATGGAATTCAACAGATCCAAGGTCAATTCCTGTCTCTACATCTACCAGCAAAGCACTATCAAAGTCTACATCCCAGTCTATGTTGATGACCAGCTCATGGCCTGTAACAGTCGAACACATCTTGACAAAATCAAGGACGAGCTTGCAAAACACTTTAAAATGAAAGACATGGGACCTGCATGGTACATTGTTGGACTTGAAATCCACAGAGACAGAGCCAAACAGACACTTCACATCAACCAGCACAAGTATATCTTGGATGTTCTCAAGCGATTCAATATGGAGAATTGCAAACCAGTTTCCACACCTCTTGATCCAGGCTGTCGTCTCTCCAAAGACCTCTGCCCACAGTCTGAAGATGAGAGAGTGGCAATGAAGGACATCTCATATCTTGCTGCAGTTGGATGCCTTAATTACCTTGCTGTTGGGACCAGACCAGATCTTGCACATGCTGTGGGTGAACTTGGCCAGTTTAACTCAAATCCTGGTCTAGGCCATTGGAAGGCTGTCCAACATGTGCTCAAATACCTCAAAGGCACTGCAGATCTTGGATTGACCTATGGTCCTCCTAGCCCTAGTCCCCAGCCAATGCTCAAGGCCTACTGTGATGCAAATTATGCTGGGGATGAGGACAGAAGGCGGTCAACAACCGGTTATTAGGGAATAGCATGGGTCAGGGTAACCCGCACGGGTCACCGGGTTGGGTGCCCTTGGGTTTGGGTGCGGGTCAAGCCGAGAGCACCCGTGACCCAGCCCAACCCGCCGCCTCAACTATGTACGCGCGTACGACACGCACGCGCCGCACGCGCACACGTACAACACGACCGCGCCGTATGACATGAACGCGCCGTACGTGCACGCGCCGACACCAATGCGCCCGCGCTGACACCAACGCGCCTTACGCTCACGCGTGCGGCGCGTCCGTGTCGTACGTCGTGTGCGCGTACGGCGCGTTCATATCGTACGTCGCGTGCGCGTACGGCGCGTTCATGTCGTACGTCGCTACGGCGCGTTCGTGTCGTATGTTGCATGCGCGTTCGGCGCGTTCGTGTCGTATGTTGCGCGCGCGTATGGCGCGTTTGTGTCGTATGTTGCGCGCGCATACAGCGCGTTCGTGTCGTACGTCGCGTACGCCTATGGCACGTGCGGGTGCGGCGCGCACCCGACACCCGTCGACCCGTGGGAAAAAACCCATGGGTTGACGGGTTCGGGTTTCCAATGGGTCGGGTGCGGGTCACCCACATTTGACCCGTGGGTGACCCGTGCTGTTCCCTACCGGTTATGTCTTCTTCATTGGAGGAGCTTGTAAGGGCAACCCTCTTGCAGCCTCTCGGAGGTGTCTTGGAGGCTAGCTAAGCAGGGGGAATCCAAAGGTTTTAATTATTTACTACTACCTAAATACATGTAGAGTCCTCACCTAAGCAGGGGGAATCCAAAGAGGAAAGTCTAAGGATCCCACTGCTGGTGAGCCCCTTTTATACCCTTTATGTGAGTGGTCTGTGCACTAGCTTACAAATCAATACATCGGAGTTTGTAGAGCCAACTTCCTGGTACTAAGTCCGAGGCTCGGGCATTCACTCCGGATTCTAGTTATCATGTTTCAAGATCACTCCTGTCTCCACTCGGTGGTTCTGGGTGTCTTAGCCTCAGAGTTGATCGGAGTTTGAAGTAGGACTTTGGACCTGTATTAAAATTTGGAGCCGGTCAGAGTTTGAAATGGCACCTTGGACTTGGATCAGGCTTCGGAGAGGGTCGTCCCCTGACATCACCCGCCCCTTCTAGAGGCTGCATCCTCATGGCACGGAATAATAGGGATTCGAAGGCCATTGTTTGGATTCTCCGAGGTGCTCCCGGGTGTTGTAGGTAGAACTCTTGAATTTTAGTGGGTGCGTTCATGTCATTTTCCTTCACCCATGTATTTTCCTCATATCCATATCCCTGCCACTTGACTAAAAAGTAGAGACCTCCTCGCATCAAGCGACTATCCAATACCTTTTCTACCTCATAATGTTCCTCTCCTTCTATTAATTCCGGTGGTGGAGGTGGTTCGGACTTCCACCCTGGAATCAGATATTTGGGGGCTGGAAGGAGTTTGACCACATTGAAGACAGGGTGGAGACGAGATAGGGATTGTGGAAGTCGGAGTCTGTAGGCATGTCTACCCACTTTTCGTTGAATGGTGTAAGGTCCCAAGTATTGGTGGCTCAGTTTCTGCAAGGGTCGCTTTGTTCAGATATCCAAGGCATCCAGGTACACT
>QLPI01052183.1:0-30575 GCA_003314275.1 Chroogomphus rutilus
CTGCCACCGCTATGGCTGCGGTCCACGAACGCCTCGGCGGGGTTCATGCGCTGCATATTGGGATTCATGTTCATCGGCGGGGGCATAGCTACTACGCCGCCTGAACCCATTGAACTACTCGTCATACCACCCCCACCCCCACCCATAACACCTGCCGTAACACCACCAGGTCCACTAAGACTTCCAGAAGAAGGCGTAGTGAGTTTACGCTTCCGTGTGGATGGGGAACCTATAACGCCCTGCTGTCCTTGTCCCATCCCCCCATGCTGCCCCTGCGGCGCAGCGTGCGGCTGCAGTTGGAGTAACCCTTGGCCATGCGTCGGGGAGTGTTGGGCTAAAACACCTTGTCCATGTTGTCCATGTTGCCCTGATTGGCCTTGACCTCCTTGTACCTGCCCATGTTGCTGCTGCTGCTGTGGTTGTTGCTGCTGACCTTGCTGACCCTGCTGGCCCTGCGCATGAAGCTGCGTCTGAGCTTGGGACTGGCGGAGGGAATGCTGCAGCTGAGCCTGGAGCTGTAAATGCTGGAGTTGGCCCTGGGTTTGCGGTTGGCCCTGCTGCCCACTCTGAGCACCCTGCCCTTGCCCAACCTGTCCCAGTTGCTGTCCTTGCTGTCCATGCCCTCCTTGACCGGCCCTCTGTGCCTGCATCTGGGCGTTATGCATCAGCTGCAGATGTGCTATACGAGGGTCTTGCAACTGTGAAGGCGGACCAGGTTGGATGTGTTGTGGGGATTGCAATTGTGGGCCGGGATGTTGGGGGTTATGCTGTTGCTGTGGGCCATGCTGTTGCTGTTGGGAGGGGTGCTGGGCTTGTTGTGAACCATGTTGATGTACCTGTGGTGGAAAAGTACGAACAGATGAGACAGAATAAAGAAGCCGAGAATGGAAAAAGATGAAAAACGCACCTGCCCCGCTTGCACCTGACTCGCTTGCACCTGCTGTATCTGCTGCACCTGCGCCGCCGCCATACCCCCCATTCCACCTCCACCCATACCCCCCATATTCAAATTCATCCCCAAATTCATCCCCACTCCCATATTCGTCATCCCTCCTGCACCAGCATTGATACCTCCTCCCGAACCACCAAGGTTCGTCATTCCCAATCCTCCCATGCCCATAACTCCCGTTCCTGCTCCTGCTCCCGTGTTTGCAACATTGTTGCTATTTCCCGTGTTTACGTTCCCGACACCCCCAATTCCCCCAAGTCCAAGGTTCATCCCCCCCATCCCCATGCTGGAAAAGTTTGCCATGTTCATACCGCCCATGTTCATGCCCATCCCGCCAAGATTGCCCATGTTCATGTTGCCACCACCGCCAACAGTAGCGGCATTGCTGTGCCCCGTGCCCGTGCCCGTGCCGGGACGTTGCATGGAGCCCGCTGTACCAGGGCGGGTAGAGGGGGGACGCTGCTGAGTATTCTGGGTCGACGGGACAGAAGTATTCTGGGCGTTTGGCTGGCTATTGTTGTTACTCGACTGGGAGTGTGACTGCGACAGCTGGGCGGTCTGCGGGACTGGTGGGGGCATCATGCGAGCGTCGTAGTTGTACTGTCCGCCTTGCTGCTGGTCGGTGAATGCCCCAGGTGACTGCGAGACGAACAATTAATCAGAAGAAAGAAATTGATGCAATGGAGTGGGGAGACGTACTTGAGTTTGGGCTTGGTGTTGCGCCATGGCTTTGGCCTGGGCGATCTGTCGCTCGTGGAGGGACATGGCCTGCTGGTGCTGGTGCATCCCTGTGGCAGATGTGGATGACCCCATTTGCGCCTGCGGTGTAAGCTGCAGCTGTGCGGGCGAGAACCCACCCATTGCGTGCTGGTGGTGTTGCGAGTGTTGATGTTGTTGTTGTTCTTGCCGCTGCTGCATTTGCATCTGCTGCATTTGCTGCTGCTTCAAATGTGCATATCGTGTTTGGTGCATCGCGGCGAGCATGCTGTTGTTCGCACCCGCTGCGTTCGCATTCTGGGCGCTGTAGAACGAGTTGTGTGTGGATGGACCATTGGATGGGCCATTGAGGGGACCGTTGGGTGTCGATGCGGATGCGGGGCTAGGTGTGGGGCCGGCTGATGTTGAGGAAAGGGGGTAGGGGAATGGCTGGAGCGGATTCGCCATCGATTTATAGTATTATTGTTAGGGTGTAGTCACGCCAGGTGCGTGACGGGACGCGTTTGTTCGAGTCGTGAGCGGCCGTGGGGCGTGTGATGCGGGCGTGGGTGATCTAGTGAGGCGGTGAGTCAGTCAAAACATTAATTGACGTACGCAGCGGGGGGGGTGGAGGGTGGATGGGATGTGTGGTATCGCTTACTTGGCTGTTTCGTTTGTTGGTACACCTAGATTTATCAGCTGGTTCCGTTGGAGGTGAAACAGGTGGGGAAGTGTGGTGGTCAGGTTCAACTCCGATGGTGTTAGGTAAGTGGTGGGGTCGTGTGAGCTCGTGTGGGGGCTTGTGAGCCGTGCAACAACGATAGTCCGATTACGTAGCATTGCTTACACGAAGCATGCATCGATGAACAGCAGAATCTGAACCCTCCCGAAAGAGATCCAGAGCGCGAATATTTGGACATGAGATTTAGTGACCAGTGCCTGTTCTTCAGAATTAAGCTTGACTTGCGCCCATGTCTCTGACATGCCGAACAGGAACAAGCGTTTGGAAGCGAAGATGAGTAGACGTGAACTTGATTCGTAGTGTACAAGTCTCCATGGACAAAGTATTCGACGACTGAAGCTGAAGTACGCATGCAGATTCCAGACGTGAGTTAGGTGTGGGTAAGTTTCTCTTCTTTGTTCTCCTGCTGACTTTTCTATTATTTTTTATTTATCTTACATCTAGATCGCACACCTGAATTACAGCAACGAGTCCAAAACGAGACTGACTTCACCGCAGAAAAGGCCGTTTGGGATTCGCATGGTTGAGGTACACTTCAATGGCGCTTCGTTCCTTACAGCTGCTAAACAGAATCTATTCAATATTCCTCATTTTTGACATCAGATTCTTGTCAACCCTGGCAATGGGCTTGGCATTGCATGGGAGAACCAAGGATGCCATAGAGTGGTCACTCCCGACGCGTGCAGAGGCAACCCGAGCATGAACTAGATACACAGCGCGAGCAACAGGACAACAGGGAACCCTACTCGTGTGTGAGGGAGGTAAGCGTCGGTAACCGGCACACAGAAAAATCCACCCATATGAAGTAAAACACACGGGCGGTATCTTCGTGTTCCCCCAGGAAGCTCGAGAAAGAGGTTTAGACGTTTGCAGTGATGCACACCATGCATTGGCAAGGTCGAATCCCTTGGTTGTACATGTCGAAGATGTGTAGGTCGGCCCACGTTCGCGTCCATGGTCTATGCAGTACAGATGTTGTCAAGAGCGGTGTGGAAAGGTGATGTTGACACCTCTCGAAGCAGAAATGTGGTGATCGACAGACAGCAGGCCAAGATCGGCGATCGGATTGAGCTTCCCACGAGGTATGGGAAGCTTATTCGCTGGGCTAATAACATGCTAGTGTGGATGGCCTCATATGCGAGTAGTGGAAGGAAGGGTTGCGGGACATGCTCAAGGAGAAAGTGAAGGTAGGACGATCGAAGGATCGGGTCCGGGGGCACGAAGATGCAAAAAGGACAAGACAAAAAAGATTTTTGATCGAGAAGATTCGGATTATGCGTGCCGAAGGAGAGGAATTAAGTGTAATGATTATCCAAGTCCATTTTTCACTGACCTTCGCTCTCACATTTGCAGCTGAGACACGAGAGGAAAAACTCCCTGCTACGAATTAAAGGACATGCTACCAAATGGCACATAAGGGAATAGCATCGTGCATTGGATTACAGGGCTATTAATGACGTCTCACTGAGGGGGAGCATCAGATTTGATTGGCGCGCTCCTACAAGGAGTACACTTAATTGCGACTCGACGTGTCGACGTGGATCTTGAGCCCCTGCATTACTTATGTGGGGCCAGCCAACGCCGGCTTGGCGGTTTCTTTCCCAAACAGAAGCTAGCCTCCGACCGACCTTTATATGCAGTACTGTGCATACTTCCATATAATATAATATATCACTACCGAATACAGTACTGAATGTGTTAGGTAACTGCGACTCGTTTCTTGTTCCCTCCCCCCATGTCGCGCCCCCTGATTCCACTGCCCACGCCGCCGGAGTCAGTGTCCGATACCGATGACACGATCGACCCGACGTCGTCGCCATCGTCGGGGCTGAAACGCAGCGCTGACCCCTCGCGCACATCCCGCCCGCCGCACCGCCCGCCGAACATCCAGCTACTCACGACGCCGGCCACGACGCCGTACGAGCTACTCCCATCCTCGTCGCCGTCATCGCCGTCGTCGTCCCTGAGGCCGTACACACCCACAAACCTGTCACGCGCCTACCAGCCGCCCCCGCCCCCGCGCCGCTGGCAGGGCTGCCTGTATTCCGAGCCGTTCTGGTTGTTTCTCTACTTCCTGTTCAATCTGGGCCTCACGCTGTACAACAAGCTCGTGCTCGTGCGCTTTCCGTTCCCATATACGCTCACGGCCCTCCACGCCTTTGCGGGCACGATTGGGTCATACATCGCCATGGAAATGGGCTATTTTGTGCGTCGGTTTTGTGTTACTATCACATTTTTACTTATAGTCACACGCAGAGCCCTTCCCGCATGTCATCGCGCGAGACGGTGGTGCTGAGCGCATTCTCGTTTTTGTACACGATCAATATCGCTGTGTCGAACCTGTCTCTGCAGCTTGTCACCGTCCCCTTCCATCAGGTGATCCGCGCGGCCACGCCGATCTTCATCATTGCCCTCTCCCCCCTGCTCCTCCACCGTCCCCTCCCTGGCCTCCCTACCCTCCTATCGCTCCTCCCGGTCACCGCCGGCGTTGCCCTCGCCACCTACGGCGACTACTACTTTACCGTCCCTGGCCTCCTCCTCACCCTCCTCGGCACCGTCCTCGCAGCTCTCAAAACAATCGCCACCAATGCCCTCCAAAAGGGACCCTCCAACCCCCCCGCCGTGCACCATGCTCACTCTCTTTCAAATCCCCCGTCACCCTCCTCCACAAAATCACACCGTCTGCGCATCCCCCTCCTCGGCCGCTTGCCGCTCCTCTCGCGTCTCTATTCCAACCATTACTCCAATCCGCGTCTTTCGTCCCTTCCCACTCCCGCCACCCGCCTCGCGAACTCATGGGTAGGACGCTGGCGTCTTCCACGGCTGCATCCCCTCGATCTTTTACTTCGCATGTCGCCCTTGGCATTCATACAGTGCGTGTTGTACTCACATCTCTCCGGCGAACTTGAGCGTGTGCGGGCATGGAGTGCCGGTGCCGGCGCGGTGGCGAGCGCCGGTGGGATGGACGGACGCAGGGCCCTGGCTCTGGCAGTGAATGGCGCAATGGCATTTGGGCTGAATGTCGTTAGTTTCACTGCAAATTCGAAGGTGAGTGGTGTGGTCTAACCTCTCACTACCTCATACATGTTGTGCTACTCTTTATATCTCTTTTTAATCCTTCCACCTCTTGCAATCGCCCATAAACATGCTAACTAACATCCTTTGTTCGTTACAGGTCGGACCGCTCAGTATAACCGTTGCTGGTGAGTTTGTGCTCTGCATGTTTGAGGTGTGGTGTGCTAAATGCGTGTTTTTTTTTTTTCCCCTACGGCGCTATGTGTGCATTGCGTCTCCGATCATTTATGTTTTATCATTGCATTGTTTCAATTTGCGGCGCGCTACGTATTTGATCATTGCGTCGCATCGTCGCGTTTGGACTATATTGATATAAATTTGCGGTGCGTATGTGATACATGCCACGTTGCGTCGCGTCGCGTTGTTATGCGCGTTTTCATTAACGGATATGGTTACCTCCCACGTTACTTTGGCTTTTGCATTTGCATATCATATCGCATATCGGGTTTGGAATATTTTGCGTGCATGTGCTCATGTGCATTGTTCCGTTGCTGTGGTGTTCGGATCTTTGCTATTTCGTTATTGCGGCGATTGGTGTTGTCATCTCCAATATTGGTTCATCCCGATCCAATGGCATCATCCTTTTTGGAATGGTTTGGATTCATCTTATCCTTCATTTCCTCCGAACTTCGGATTCTGACATTTTTGTTTTCGCTCTGTTGTGGGATCTTATGTGTTCTTGGTTGCCTACCTTCTCATTGTATCTCTACCTAATTTCCACACGACATTCCCTCTCGTGTTCACTGCCCCCAATCCCAAACCCCCCTCGTACTGACTCCCCTACACACCTATCCACACTTAGCAAACATAAAACAAGTCCTCACGATCCTCCTCTCCGTCTCCCTTTTCAATCTCACGATCACTCCACCGAACGCCGCCGGGATCGCGCTCACGCTCCTGGGCGGTGCATGGTATGCCGCGGTGCAATATCGGGCGAAGCGGGGCAAAGGGGGTGGTGGGTGAGGTGTAGAGTTATATGAGAGTGTGGGGAGGAGCAGGTGAAAGTGAAGTGGGGTAGAAGGTGGGAAAGGGGTGGTGGTGAGACAGGAAGGTTGCGAGACGACGACGACGACGTAATAGGACAGCGAAGCGACCGACAACGACCAAGAATAATTTACAATCCGAATTCGGAGGTATTGAATATGAAATTTTGGAGTTATTTGCGTTTTCATGTGGGAGTCGGGAGATGCAGGTGTAGAAAGGGAGAGCATGATAATGGCCAATACCTGACGGTGAGGTATCCCAGACATGGACGAATACCACACTCTCCAGGTTAGACCCGGAACAAAGAGACGACCACACATTTCACTTCTTGGATCACTCCCTCTACCCCAGCAATCCAATACCATGATGCCTCTCTGCCTCTCCTGTTTTACACAACTGCAGTACCTCCACCCAATCACCCATTCCAAAACACTCTTCCAATATTAGAACTATAGAATTTTTCATCTCTCTCACCTACTTCCTTCATCTCACTCTCAAATCCCCTCGTTCTATGCAATCTCTCCTTTGCATTTTCTTGTCCCCTCTCCCTCCTGATATCCTCGCCTTCAACCGCTTGAGTATTGTCATAATTGCAATGTACTGTACTGCTTTTTCTTGGTGTACTCATATAACCCCCTTCTCTTCCCCGCTTCGTACATAGTTTACAACATCCCACCTTCTTGCCCCGTATTTGAGCAGTGCTATGGCCGGTTCCTCTACCTGTTCTATCCCGACTCTGCGTATATTTAAGAATCTTGCGTCACCTCGATCCCCGATTTTCCGATTTTCGGTCGTCGTCGTCGTCTCGTTGTTCATTGGTTATTTGGTTGTTGTTCGAAATTCGTCGTCGCGTGTTGGTCGTTTCTTCTTCGATCTTCGGTCCTCGGTTCAGCCCTTCATTATCGTATCTCGTACCTCCTCCCCCCACCTTAAACTCAATTATCAGTTGCAGTTTAATTTAGACGCAGTTATGCGACGAAGTAGAATAAAATCGTGAGTAAAAAAAAAACTCAAGTGTTAAGGTCGATCATGTGTGGTATGTCGAGCATATCGAGCTAGGTCACGTTCAACCCGATGGCGCGAAGGCATTGGTTTGAAGGAGGTAAAATATTACTATTGTATAATTGAAAATCGGGAAAAAGTACTGTGTGATGTAATATTGAATATCGGCTGACTCACGGAAGAGTTGGGAGGTGGAGGGGAACTTGGGACCCAAGATGCTGTATTATTGATCCATTGTATCCACTGTATGTATTCATCAGTTATAGGTGTTGAAGAGTGATTTTACCCCCCTCTGCCCTTTACATATCTTGCTCTTTTTTTTGTTGCTTTTCTTGCCTTCCTTTTGCCTCGCCACCTTGGCGCTTACACCCGTTTATAGAACCTCTTCAGCCTAATGTGAAATGCCTTGTGATAAACCAGACAATATAAATGTGGGAGCCTCGGTGTCTTTTCTTTGTTTTCTTCCCTTACCAGTTTCATTCTCTGCGTCCCGGAAAGCCTTTGCTTTTCAGAAGGTTGCTCCTGCTCTTCTTGTTCATTTCCAGGACCAAGATAAGCTCGCTCTGGTCTATTATTTTCAACTACATGAGTAGAGCCTTCTGCCAAATCGTCGTCTGGTAGAGCTGCTGGAAGTTGGAGGGAAATTATTTATCTAGATCTGGGGGCTGAACATCAAGTTGCCTCCAAAAGCGAGACGAGGATAAAAAATTTACTCGAATTTAATAAATACGATGCCTGGAGGAAGAGAATCTACTATGGCTGACATGCTTCTTGCTTTGCAAGGTGGAAGCGTAAATTTGAACCCTTGAGAGGATGTCTGCTTATGAGCAAAAATAATGTTCAAAAAGGGAAAAGTTGAAGCACACAGAGTCTCAAACTTAGGTTCAAGTTTTCAAGCTTAAGGGATGAATCGAACTGTCTGCCTTCAGATAAATAAACCAACTGTCTCGCGCTTCGCCACTAGCTAATCTATACTACAATAGTGGTGCATTCTGGTGCATATTTAAAGACATCCTCAATAAGCGCCTCCTGAGGGGCGATGCGACCTCCCACTGTGGGAAGGGGTCCCAATGAAACCTCGTGGGTTGAGCCACTGAAGTTTGAGTAGAAAACTCACCACACCACTGGACATTGCAACGGAACTCAATTGGAAAGTCAATAAAACCGTTCCATTGGAAAATCGCTCGTTTCAATGAGTCGGTTTCAGGGATGGACTCACAGGTTTCCTGGAACTATAGCACGGAAAGAATTTGGTGTACCCAATTGAATAGTTAATATTATGACCACTGACATCACAATGATTGCATTGCCGGATTTCGGTCACAAAGGCACCAGGTTGTATATCCTTTATTGGTGAAACCCGTAGCTAACTCAACAAAATTTCCATGTTAAAATCATGATAATATTATGGTTTTATATACAAGAAATACATCAAACTTTCTGAAACCACAGGATAATAGAAGCAAGATCCTGTTCAACAACCATTGAAACTATTTAAAAGCTTCCCTCCATACTTCTGTAACATCCAGTCAATATTAATGTAAAACAGGGAGGACGAACCATCTACTAAACAAGGAGATCAAATAATGTTCCAATATTGTACTTAGTCACATTACCTGTGTCAGCTGACAATCGACATAGGCAGGGAATGCGACATGGATAAAACTTATTGAGAGAAATTCTAATATTGAATGCATTCACCTGCTCATGAACCTGGAAACTACATGATTGTCGACAAAACATATGAGTATGAGATGAACAGTGAGAGGAATGAATTCACATACATTCAGCAATTGCAAAGAGGGGTGCTGTCAGGCACTGGGAATGCTGACGATGTGTGGGCCGAGCACCATAATAATAATGCCGACTTCACAATGCTGGCAGGAGGTGGCCAAGTCCTGCAGGCTGGTTGGAGTGGCTTGGCTTCAATGTACTCGTGCATTGTGCCCTACTTTCTTTCTGTGCATGCTACTGATTTGGAACAGATGAGATACCTGGGAGAGTGCCAAGGGTGTTGGCCCAAGTAAAGGACTTTAGACAGCAGAAGGTAGGGCAAGAAGTGTTATGGCCCATGCCCCCAATAAACCCATATCAGTTCCCACAACCACCCACACCTTTTCCAGGACTTTCTGACTGTTAAAAGTCTGGAATGATTGCTTTCCACAAATCCATTGCACTAACCCAAAGTTCCATAATCCCAAACCCCTGCAATTCTATGACCTAGGTTCTGCTCCTTGATAAACAATGTGTAGGATCATTGCATAGCTCACTCCCTTGTTCTCCTTTTTCTATGAGCCCCTTGTATTCCTTTCTCCCCCTTGTCTTTACTCGAAAAAGATAGTACAAGGATTAGTTACATGTATATAAACCCCCAGTCAACTGGATTATTTGCCAGTATGAATATCAACTTAATCTGCATTGGTTTCCGATTCAGTTCTAGTAAACTTTCCAACTTTCAAAAATTAGGGACAGAAGATCGAGGAGGGTGCAACACATAAGTTGAAGCCAAGTCCCTTCAACCTCGAACACTCAAACAACTAGTCATATGATCTAATACTGCAAACAGCTCTAAGCCCCCGGTGCTTCTTGTCTTTCCCCCTTTCTGTCTCCATCTGCAAATCTGCGATCTATAGTCTCACCATCATTGGAGTCTCGACCTCCCTCACAGAAACCTATCAGAAGCCTCTGGAAATCCTTCCAGAAGTATCTAGCTAAGTGCCTGACATGTGGATTTAACAGTATATTCATACTCACACTCCTGATGATCATGAGCTCAAGACCCATCATATGTTCACAAGCCCTACAGACAATCACCCAGGCATCTGCCTACCGTGCATCTGTCCCCCAAGAACTGTCCACCCCTGGACCCAGTTTCCAGATGTGTTATGGCCCATGCCTCCAATAAAACCACATTAAACCCCACAACCATCCGCACCATTTCTGGGACCTTTCCCACTGCCCAAAATCTGAATAACTGCTTTCCGAATTCCAATCCATCAATCCGAGGTTCTGCATTTCCAAACCTCCGAAGAATCCAAAGCCAAGGTTCTACTCCTTTGATCAATGATACGCAGGATCATCATATACCTCACTCCCTTGTTTTTTGTTCTACATTGCCCCTTGTACTCTCTTCCCCCCCTTGTCTTTACTTGGCAAAAGATAGTACAAGACTAGATACATGTATATAAGTCACCAGTCAACTGGACTATTTGCCAGTACAAATATCGACTTAATTCTGCATTGTAGTTTCCAATTCAGTTCTTGTAAACTTTCCAACTTTCCAAAATTAGGGACAGATGATCGAGGAGGGTGCAACACATAAGTTGAAGCCAAGTCCCTGCGACCTCAAACCACTCATACTGCCCTATACTGTAAACAGTCTTATGACCCCTGGCGCTTTCATCTTTCTGTCTCCATTCCGATTCCAATTGTGAACCCACGACCTTTAGCCCCTCCGTCTCTGGAGTACAAACCCCCCTTTGGAAACCACTTGGAACCCTCTAGAAACCCTTCCAGAAGCCTCTAGCTAAGTGTCAACATGCAGATTTAACAAGATGCCTCAGACCCCAGCACACCCCCCAGAACCTTCATCTGACTCCGGATTCTTGAGCACAGACCTACACCCATGCTTAAATATGACCAACCCATTCCTTGTGAACCACCCCCTGGTGACTCATCAATTGTCACCCTCAGGGGTGCCATCCAGCTCAGGACCATCCTCAGTAGTGCTGTCAACTTTGGGACCACCATCTGCAGTACCACCCCTGTTTGCATCTCCCCTCTACATACCACCCCCCTTCGCACCTCCTATGCTTATTGCACCACCACCCTTCACACCTCCATTTGTTGCACCACCACCCACTGCTTGTTGCACCACCACCTACCTGCTTGTTGCACCACCACCCACTGCTTGTTGCACCACCACCTACTGCTTGTTGCACCACCACCCACTGCTTGTTGCACCACCACCCACTGCTTGTTGCACCACCACCCACTGCACCACCACCTGCTGCATCACCACCCACTGCACCACCACCTGTTGTACCACCACTCATTGCACCACTACCCGTTGTACCTCCACCCACTGCACCACCCCCTGTTGTCCTACCCTATGTCGTACTACCTGCCATAGCACTACCACCTTCTGCACAACCAGGAGGGGCTCCTACCTTAGGACCAAACAATGTGCCTGACCTCACCCAGGCCATTGTCATACTGGCAAGTAATCTGACCAGCCCCAGAAGATCAGCCCCCCATGCTGCCAAGGTCTGGGACCCAGATACCTTCACCAGATCCGATTCGAGGAAACTACAAGCCTTCCTAGTGCAGTATAGTCTGAACTTCTGTGACTGCCCTGACACTTTCAACTCCAATAGTGCCAAGGTAACCTATGTACTATTGTACCTGACTGGTACCACCCTGGACTGGTTTGAACCAGCCCTCACCACCCCTGACAAGCCAGATTGGCTCTATGACTATGATGAGTTCATAGCTGAACTCAAAACCAACTTTGGCCTCCACAAGCCAGAAGGAGAGGCCAAAGCAGACCTCGAGAACCTCCACATGTGTGATAACTAGCACATCATGAAATATGTAGTCAAATTCAATCAACTAGCCACCTGTGTCCACTAGGGTGATGCCACACTCCATTGCCAGTTCTACAATGGACTTCCAGGCAGGATCAAGGACGAGATCACTAGAGTAGGAAAACCTTACTCCCTGCTCCAACTCCACCTCCTGTCCCAATCCATTGATTCCCATTATTGGGAATGATGATCGGAAGTTGCCAGGGAGTTCTCCTCTACCTGGAACTTTGACTGCCCCTACAACAGAGGGAGGTCCCCTGCAAATACATACTTGGCCCCTAATACGGGCAATAAGATGGCCAATCTAGGACAACCTGTGACCCTGTCCGGTGGCAGTGGGACTACCAGGGACCTATCATCCAAGCTTGGTAAAGACGGAAAAATTATACCATAAGAACAGCAACGCCACTTCAAACAAAACCTCTGCCTCCTCTGTGGCAGATCGGGCCACACAGCCAAGGAATACCCAATATCTGCCACCACAGTCACTAAGGGGCATGCAGCCTCCATGATAGAGGAAATCAAAGAAGAATCTGAAGCTTTGGATGCTTCAGAATCCAAGGAATAGAAGCAAAGGCCTCTGACTCTGGCACCAGTTGTTCACATTGAATACCAACAGTGCCTATGGAGTAAAACAAACAATATGTCCACTCTCTCAGGAATTTGAACACCCGTGACTAATCATCAAAGAAATTTGACATGTTTCCTCAGAAACACCTCCAACCCTCTGAAAATCCATCAGATTCTAGTTACCCGGACACTATACACTCACCCACTACGATCCATCGATCGACAGGGCATTGAGTACTACTTGTTTAGATCTTCATCCCAACTGATTCTTGGTACCTTCAAGCCCGCAGTTTCACTCAGTACTCAATCTGACTCTCTGAAAACTCTGCTCAGGAAAAACCCTGACCATCGCAGAACCTATACTATCCCTTAGACAAATGGTACCATGCGTAGATTCCCCCTTAGACTAGAACCTATTGATAACATGTTAATATCTACCACTGAACCATTGACATGGTTCAAAACCAAGACTCAAAATTGTAGGACATTCTCTGAATCCTGATGATGCCGCTGCCATCCAAGCGATGATCCGGTGACCAACTACCATAATCACCATGACCACCATGACCATTTCGGCCACCATGACCTATGACTACCATGACCACCACGACTCCAACCATGGAAACACTAGTTAGATGATGGGACATCTATTCTAGAAGGGGAAAGCAACCAACTAGGCAAACCCCATTTTGACTTAAAGGAATAGTCGAGAACTTCATTCTGAACCCCAAACTTTTCCAACACCATCTAGGACCACACATGACATTCACATCCTAAGATTATACAAGACTAACAAGCCTATTTACTATCCACCACAGAGGATGTCCCAGACCCTGATTGGAACCAACTGATTTAGGCTGAAAACAGATTCCCACTCTGATCAGCCCCAGAGGCTTCCCATCAACCCCCACCTTCCTGGCTCATCCCACCTGACCCTGGCAGATTCTCCACCCCAAACAGCCACCTTTCACACCCAAATCATATGTCAGGTTCACCTGAAACCCCCCTTGCCTCTGAGAAATGTACATCGCCCAAGGACAAAACTCTGGGCTTATTCTCCACCCGACCAACAAACCATGACAATGCATCAAAAAGAGTTCCAGCTAGCCTGACCTCTCCTGAATGTTGTTCGGTCAATAATGAAATGCATTTCAAATAGCAGTTGAGTACTATGAGAACACCCTGGTAATAATCTGAGTCCTCCTGAAATGCATCTAGACAGGCCAAAAATGCAGAAATCCGATTGGAAACATCCATACCACCTGCCCCTGCCACTAGACTACTGGGAACAGCATCCCATTCTAGATGAACACGAGAGATGTTTTTGGACATTGGTGGGCCTGGAACCCACCCCTGCACTACGAAAGGATTAGAGAAGGAAGGTCACCACAGGAACCCAACACACCAAAGGAATCACAAATTGCAACAGCATGGACCTGCAACACCGCCACATCACCATCAATGGCTTGCAAGCATCGCAGATCATCTGCGAGACCCCACTCAGACTCCACCAATGATGCCCCAGGAAAGGGGAAACAGGAAAAATCCCCAACACCTTCTATAGCATGGGAATCCATGTTCTCCGTTGGGAAAAGGGTTCTCCTAGTTCTGCAGACATACCTCTTGTTAAGACTAAGAGCCAAGTGAGATGTAAGACCACTGCAATGACAATTGCAGGGAAGTAAGATAATAGATTGCTTGACTCAAAGTTGAAATGGTAAATGATAACTGGTAGAACTTGTTGTTTTTCTCATTGTACTACTAGTCTTTATATACAATAGTTGGAATATCATATGAAAGAGACATGGTGACATGTAAATCTGTACATGAGGGTATGACCTACTATGTGATGCAATGTCTGGGGTAAAGTGGTCATAGAGTAGAGTCATGGGTTATGGAAAATGAATAGGAAAGTGGATAGGAAGAAAGGAAATGTATTGTGCGCGCATGTGTTTCAATTCAGGGATGGTAGCGGGGGTTTGTTTCGGTTCTCGGTTGTCTCGGCATGTGTCATGATTTGGAATGTGGGGAATTAAGTGTGATATGGATCATAATCTCATGATTGGAATGTCTCATGTATTTGACTCGACTCGGAACTAGTTTGTATTGATCTTGTGACTCGTGCATTTGGGTACTCGTTGGCTCATGACTTGGTTTGACTTGTGTATGTTGACTTGTTGACTTGTACAGTTATGGACTCGTTGGCTTGCATTTGTGTAAACTCATTGACTTGTGTATGTGTAAGAGAGTTGGATAGAAATATGATGAATAGAAATGTGGGGGAATAGTGGATGTTGTGTGTTGGTAGTGTGATATTTGCTGATTTCTAACACCTCTTATAGGCATTTGGGCCATCAGTGCTTATCAATCGACAATCATTACAGAAAACAAAAAGAAAGCTCCCACAGTCATGTCCGTCTTAATTACCACCTTGACTAAGCTTTGGACCTTGAGGGCTTGGTCCTAGTGGGGGGATACTATTATAGCCCATGCCCCCAATAAACCCATATTAGTCCCTACAACCACCCACACCTTTTCCAGGACTTTCCAACTATTAAAAGTCTGGAACAATCGCTTTCCACAAATCCGTTGCACCAGTCCAAAGTTCTGTAATCCCAAACCCCCGTGATTCTGTAACCTAGGTTCTGCTCCTTGATAAACAATATGCAGGATCATTGCATACCTCACTCCCTTGTTCTCCTTTTTTATTAGCCCCTTGTATTCCTTTCTCCCCCTTGTCTTGACTCAGCAAAAGATAGTACAAGGATTAGTTACATGTATATAAACCCCCAGTCGACTGGACTATTCACCAGTACAAATATCGACTTAATCTGTGTCGTAGTTTCCGATTCAGTTCTGGTAAACTTTCTGACTTTCTGAAATTAGGGACAGACAATCGAGGAGGGATGTTAGGAACCATACACCGGTATACCCAACTATTCATTTTAGCCCACTCAGCCCAACTCTGCTCTCGCTCGCTATTCAACAATACACCCTCAGCCCATGGACTATATGCACCTCATGTATCCATCTTGGCATCACATGCTCCTGTCAATTCACTCCACTCATTTATGTCACACTCCATATGCTCGCTATTCCATTCCGTCTTCATTTACATTTAATATCCTTTCATTTACATTCCGTTCCATTTTCATTTATTCGCAATTCCACTCAGTCTCTTATATCCGATCCACTATTATGTTCCTTAGGGTAACTCTGTTGGGAATCAGAGTGACATGTCACTCCCCAATGTCACAAAGGAGATCATTATTTGGGGTGTAGTATTTCTGTTCTCGCTTTTCATGATCCTTGGCTTTCTCATTCTATTATAGGAATCTCTTCGACTCCTAGTAGATTTGAAAGTAGTATAAAGATCTTGTACTTCAGTAGTTCAGTCTTCAGTCAGATAATCAACCTTGATTCTCTACTAGTTAATTCTCTGTCTCACTTTTTTAAAATTAGGGCTTGTGCGATCTGGTGGGTGCAACATACAAGTTGAAGCCTTGCCCTGCCCTGAACCTTGCCATTGTTTCACCTTTGGGAGATTTTATGTATTATTACAATTATGTCATTCCTTGGCATCATAACAGTAGAGCAACACATAAGTTGAAGCCAAGTCCCTTCAACCTCGAACACTCGAATGACTAGTCATATGACCTAATACCGCAAACAGCTCTAAGCCCCCAGCACTTCTTGTCTTTCTGCCTTTCCATCTCCACCTACAAATCTGCGATCTCCAGTCTCTCTATTATCGGAGTCTTGACCCCCCTCACAGAAACCCATCGGAAGCCTCCAGAAATGCTTCTGGAAGTATCTAGCTAAGCACCTGACATGCAGATTTAACAAGAAGGCATAAACCTAGTTGATATTCAGAGTGAAGAACTATCTACATACATTCACTACTTATATAGATTAAGAAGTGAGATGTGTAACAGGGTGGCATAAGACATGGAGAAAAGAATAAGGTATGGAGACCATGTGGAAGTATTGTTCACAGTGACTAGAATAGAACAATGAGATGTAGATGAAAATAGAGCAATGAAACATGACCAAGAATAAAAGAGTAGGAGTGCAAGTGAAAATAGAACAATAGAAAGTGACCGAATATAGAACAATAGGGCTGTAACTGAATAATCAGTAAATAGCAAATGTCCTGAGGGGAAGTGGGTAAGGAAAAGAATGGGGAATGGAAGAATAACAAGAATAGAGGGGATGGGGTGAAGGGAGTGAACCAAAATGATGAGCTGAATGTACCAAGCTGAGACCATGTACTAGTGAAGAGTGACTTGTCACTGGTGTGTGGGATTAAACGGTAGGGGTCATTTGGTTGGTACAGACCTAGGCAGAGGTCAACATGCAAGGAAACCTAAGGGTGCCTATAAACAAATGAATGAAGGACTTACAGTTGCTTTTGCACACTCTAAGGATATCAGTCAGCAAACACACATAGAATCTGACAGAGAAGATCCAACTGAGTGGCTGCTGAATTCCTACCTTGACTTTGCATTACTGGCAATGACCGGCCTTGCTCTGCATACCCTTGATGAGGCTCTCAGAGGACCAAATAGAGACCAGTGGCAAAAAGCATTAGAGTATGAAATAGGCCAATCAGACAAACTTGGCACCTGGGTGATAGAAGACTTACCAAAAGGTCAAACTGCTATACCTTGCTCTGAAGTACTGAAGGAGAAACCTGGAACAGACGATCAGATCATATTCTGAGTAAGAATTGTAGCTGGTAGTCACAAACAAATAGAAGGGATCAACTATACCAAAATGTTCTCAGCGGCTGCCAAACTTCCATCAATCTGAGTGGTGTTGGCCAATGCAGCTATGTTAGACTGGGAGATACACCAGATTGATATAAAATGCACCTACCTTAATGCACCGCTGAAGGAGACTGTGTATATGAAGTTTCTGTGTGGTGTAGCAAAGCCAGGGCAAGAAAGGAAGGTCTGTCAACTACTAAAGGGGATATATGGTCTCAAGCAAGCTGGCAGAGGTTGGCACCAAGAACTCACCAAAGTTTTTGCAAGCGACTTGGGATTCACTTGCTCAGATATCAATCATTCAGTTTTTCACAAAAAATCCTGACTCAACCACACAATTGTTGCAGTTGCAACTGATGATATGATTGTCAGCTCAAAAAGAATAACTGAAATAACAAGAATCAAAAATGAACTTGGACATCACTGAGAGATATCAGACCTTGGAGAAATCAAATGGTACCTTGGATTTGAGGTCAAGTGTCAAGTACATGTACTGAGGTTCCAGTTATTCGGCAGTGCCGACCAAGCAGCCATTCTATGTCCACATACAAGTGTCCATGCTGCATGCATGTCACTTGGTACGCCGTTCTCGGCTCAGCACATCTGCCACACCATCTGCCCATTCCTCGATCCACCTTACCTCGGGACTTCCTGTCCTTGTATTATCCTCAGTCACAACTCCATTGTTTTATACTTGGCCACTCCCTATTGTCCTATCCTTGGCCACGTCTCTATTATCTTATCCCTTATTGTTTTATCCCTGTTTTTGCATTCCTTCATTCTAATTATATTCCTTGTGGACAATAACCACATGCTCTGCATACCTTGTTGTCTCACATTCCTTATTCCACATGTTGCTTCTTAACCTATATAAGTAGGACATGCATGTACATATTTCCTCATTCTGGGTATTGACTAGGCTTAGGCCCTTCTACCTTCTTCTCCTCTGTTAAGTCCTCGACTCGGGCCAGCATCATCAGCACCCTCCTGAGTATCTGTCTGTTACAAATAGGTGGCATGCACAGCAAGTAGGGCGCAATGCACGAGTACATTGAAGCCAATGCCACTACTCTTGGCCTGCAGGACTTGGCCATAGTCTGCCTGACCTTTTCGTCAACACCCCTCGGCAGTACCGAAGTCTGTCAATAACCAAAGCTTGACAGTCAAGCAAAATAGGAAGGAACATACTATATCAATGAACCAGCAAACTTACATTGAGAGTATGGCAGAGAAGTTTGCGTTGTTGAATGCAAAACCAGTGCCTGTCTCCATGAACCCAGGTGTGATCTTTAGTAAGGACCAAGGGCTGACATCCTTGTCCAAGGTTATGGAGATGCAACAAGTACCATATGTGGAAGTGAATGGTTACATCCTATGGCCAGCAATGGTGTCAAGGCCAGATGTCACTTTTGCAGTGGGTATATTGGGGTAGTTCATCCAAAACCCAGCAGAGATCTACTGGAATGTGCTCAAGCACGTCATTGTTTACCTGCAAGCCACAAAAGATTTATGGTTAACATTTGGAGGAAGAGAATCTGAACTCACCATGGGTTACTGAAATGCAGACTGGGCAGGCCAGAGTCATCAGCATTCAATTTCCAGTTATGCATTCTACATGGGAAGTGGAGTGGTAACCTGGAGCTCTAAGAAGCAAAACATCATTGCTTTGTCCAGTACAGAAGCAGAAGATGTCCCACTCACCCAAGTGGCCAAGGAGGCACTGTGGTTGCAGAAGTTCCTTGCAGAGTTGTGTGGGAACAAAATAGAGAACATTGCGATCAACTGTGATAATCAGGGAACAATCGCGCTATCAAGAGATAATAAATTCCATGCAAGGACCAAGCACATAGACTTATGATATCACTTCATCTGTGAATGAGTTTCCGATAAGAAGATTTCTATCTAGTATGTGGCCACCAAAGAGAATGTGTTAGATGTGTTTACAAAGGAGTTGCCAAGGGTGAAGTTTACACAGTTTGTAGAGGGGCTAGAGCTAGGCTGTGATTAGATCCCTCATTCAGTATGTCATGCTCAAGTGTCAAGTCCACAATACCAAGCTCTGGTTCACTCGGTAATACCAACCGACTGACTGACCCTTACCCACATCATTCCTTACTACCACATGGTCTTGGTTTGGTACATCCAGTTCATTGTCTGGACCACTGCTCTCACCCTATCCCCTTCACCCCTTACTATTCCCTCTCTTTCCCTGTCCATTCCCTTATCCGTTCTCCCTCGGAACATTTACTGTTCCTTTATTATTTGGTTGCAGCCCTATTGTTTTATCTTCAGCCATTTTCCATTGTTCTATTCTCATCCACTCCCTCATTATCTTATTCTCAGCCATCTTTCATTATTCTATTCATGCTTACATTTCTTATTCTACTCTTGATCACTGAGGACAATACATCCACATGATTCTTCATACCTTATTGTTCTCCATTCCTTATGCCACCCTGTTCCACATCTTGCTTCTTAACCTATATAAGTAGCAGATGTAGGTAGATAATTCCTCACTCTGAATATCAACTTGGTTCGCATCCCCTTGTCCACTCTTCTCCTGTCTAAAGTCCTTTGCTCACCTTTGCTCAAGCCCACACTCTCAGCACTTTCACGGGCCTCTCCTCTGTCCAAATCAGTGGCACACATGGAATAGCAGGGTGAAATGCACGAGCATGTTGAAGCCTAGCCACCCCAAACAGTCTGCAGGACTTGACTAACTCCTTGGCTTTATCCAGTCATAACATCGAGGGGGAATGTTGAAGATATTCGAGTATATTCATCCTTTGTATCTTTGTCACCAATGGAACTATCCTGATTCAGACTCCACTGCAGAGTATTTTTGTTGTTTAGCATGGAGACACAGCTCAACTTCTAACCAGAAGCTAAGCTGTGAGTAACATCTTCTGTATGCGTAGATAACATCTGCTGACATGGTATTATATAGTAACTTTTTTAGGTAGTTACAAAGAATAATATTACAACTTCTAACCAGAAGCTGAGCCTAACTCTTTTAGCTCTAGTTGTACATATTATTCCAACAATAACCTAAGTTGCTGGCAGGTAAAGTGGGGAGTACTCACCATACACGGTGATATTAAATGTGTGCTGGTGACCAGTCATCACACACTGGATATCATGCCATATACATAGAGCCATTGAGGACTATATATATCTAGTCAAGAATATCCACTAATGTTGTTAGGAACCATACGCCAGCATGCCCGACTATTCATATCAGTCCACTCAGCCTGACTCTGCCTTCACTTGCCTATTCAACTATATGCCCTCAGCCCACAGACTATATGCACCTCATGTATCTGTCTTGGCGTCACATGCTCCTGTCAATTCACTCCACTCATTTACATCAAACTCCATTAGCTTGCAATTCTATTTTCACTTCATTTACAATTCAATATCCTTTCATTTACATTCTGCTCTACTTTCATTTATTTGCAATTCTATTCTATCTCTTATATCCGATTTGCTACTATGTTCCTTATAGGGTAACTCCATTGGGAATCGTGGTGACATGTCACCCCTCAATGTCATAGAGGAGATCAAGATTGAGACATAGCATTTCTGTTCTCACTTTTCACAATCCTCGGCTTTCTTATCTATTATAGGAATCTAGTCGACTCCTTATAGATTTGAAAGTAGTATAAAGATCTTGTACATTCAGTAGTTCAGTCCTCAGTCAGATAATCGACTTTGATTTCAACTAAGCCTTTCTTCTGTCTTGCTATTCTGAAATTAGGGACCAGTGCGATCTGGTGGGCATAACATACAAGTTGAAGCCTTGCCCTATTCCGAACCTCACCATTGTTTACCTTTGGGAGATATTACGTTTAATTATGATTACATTATTCCTTCACATCATAACAAATGTCAAAGAAATATATGCCTATGATTCTGGACACAGCAAAATGAAATTGACATTCAAAGTTGTAGGACCATACTGGAAAAAGACATAGATTCACAAAGGAGAGTGTGTCAAGTCCATGTACCGAGACCCATCCATCGGCAGTACCGACCGAGCAACCATCCTAGTTCCATGTCCAAGTGACCACGCCGCATACACATCACTTGGTATGCCGGTCTCAGCTCGGTACATCCACCATCCACACACCCTCCCCTCGGTCCATCTTTCCTCGGGACTTCCTGTCCTTGTACTATCCTCAGTTACAAGCCTTGTCTTATAGCCTGGCACCTCCTATTGTCCTAACTTTGGACATGTTCTACTATCCTGTCTTTCATTGTTCTATCCCCACGTTGCATTCCTTATTCTAATTTTATTCGTTGTGGACAATAACCACATGCTCTGCATACCTTATTGTTCCACATTCCTTATTCCACATGTCGTTTCTTAACCTATATAAGTAGGACATGCATGTACATATTTCCTCATTCTGGGTATTGACTAGGCTTAGGCCCTTCTACCTTCTTCTCTTCTGTTAAGTCCTCGACTTGGGCTGGCATCCTCAGCATCCCCCCGAGTATCTGTCTGTGGCAAATACAGTGGCACACACGGCAAGTAGGGTGCAACGCACGAGTACGTTGAAGCCAACGCCACTACTCTTGGCCTGCAGGACTTGGCCATAGTCTGCCCGACCTTTTTCCAACACCCCCCGGCAGTACTGAAGTCCGTCAGTAACCGACACTTGACAGAGTGTCATAAACAAACTTGAATATAGAGTGGAACACACCATGAATTATTGTTCTGCCACCAACTACTGACTACCCTTACACTGGTAGCGGTCATTTTTCCGATATAGAAACTATTATAACAAGCAAAAACAGGTATATACAGTCACCAGATAAAATCGAATCACATACAATGAATTCAAGAAACCCATGTAACACCCTTGACTCTGAGGAAGAGCCATCTCTGTGAGATATGACTGGGCAGATATTGCCACCAAAGCTGTACAAAATATCAGCACCACAATAGAGCCAGTAAAATAACCACTTACATGCACCTATGCCTAGATGTTTGATACTAGGATATAGCTTATGGAGATGGCAAAACAAATCAACTCACCCATGAGATAGTATCCTCTGATAAACATCAGCCTGTTTATGGCATTGGCTGTAACAACAACACCAATGGTGATGAAGAGCTTTCCACAGAACATGGACAGTTGTCTGCCAAATTTATTGGGAAGGTAAGAAGCAGGAATTGCTGCTGTGAGTCATCCAAGTGTGTAGATACCAAACACAATACTGTACTATGAAATGTCAGATTTTTAGAAATAAAGAGTGATGAAGAAGTGCCCAGTTGAACTTCTGACCGAGGACATATGGAAATATGTTCTGAAGAGAGAAAATGAACATTTCAGCTTTGGTCCCTCTTGCCACTCACTGATATTGCTTCATGGCATTGATAACAGGCATAACAGAGCCATCAAAGCTATTATCACCAGAGCAGCAGAAAACACACAGTACAATCAGATAGAAGTATATTGCACAGACAAAATGTAGATGCACGTGAGAGGTAAGAACAATGCATATTGACAATATTACATAATCAGACTCTGGAAGATTATATGCAGATAATTTTATTCTTCCAAGGGTAAGTACTGATAAACATAGGTTATGATACATTTTGAGATTGTGAGTGCCAAAAAAAGAATAATGTAAGCATGAGGACTGAATCTGCATAATCAGTTGAGTTCTTAGAGAGGCCAGGCATAATGATTACTATGCACATACCTAAGCACTAACAGGTGTCATAATCTTTTTGATTAGAGTGAACTTGAGCTTTAAGCCACTTGACCCAGCTTTGACTTTAGAAGATTTGGATGTGACAGCCACCTTAGAAGACTGAGAAGACTGAGATGCAGCAGTAGCCCTAGAATATTGAGATGCAATGGCAGCCTTAGAATATCGGGATGCAACAGTGGCCTTAGAATGTTGAGATGTGGTGGCAGCTTTAGAAGATTGAGATGTGGTGGTAGCTTTATAAGGTTGAGGTGCAGCATGAGAATACAACTTTGATTGCACCTAGAGAGCCAAAGAAATTATCTAAATTGACATTTGAGGATCAGTCAGAGAAAATTACTAGGTTCAGGTTTTTGTTCCTGGATCTAAGTTACAGGGATGAGTTGGTTTGAGAAGGGCAAGATATCAGCTGGCATTTGCACTTGTTTTTTGAAGAAACCACATCATGATTTCCATTGGTTTCTTCTTTGTCATGTTTTTTCTTCATATAGCTGTTTATAAAAAGTAAAACATCATTATCAAACTCCTCATCATCTGACCCACTTGAAAGGTCCATGTTGAACTGAAGGGAGCCATTATGGTCATAAGCTAGGTTTGGCTCAACTTCCTCCTCAAGGTTATCTGTAATACTACCATTGTTAGAAATTCTATTAAATTTATAAGCATATCTGAACCTTGGGCCTCTTCTTCATCAGTATCTTTACCAGTAGCATTGTGAGCCTTAGTATCATTAGTCTAAATAGTTGTCTCATTGTGAACACCAGGTCCATGCTGTTGTAAGTCTTCAGTAAATTAGTTAACAAATGATACAAAAACAAGAAATAAGTGGTACCAAGTGTTCAAGTGCCTCACTTTGTGCTTTGGTCTGAGCAGCTTTCTTGGGATGCTGTCAAGATTCGGTCACGCCGAGATATCGGTTAAGTCCTGCAAACCGTTACGGGGTGGCTAGGCTTCAACGTGCTCTTGCGTTGCGCCCTGCTGTTCCGTGCGTGCCACTAATTTGGATAGTGAGAGGAGCTTTGAGAGGATGCCGAGGGCGTCGGCTCGAGCGAAGGACTTTTAGAAATAGAGAGCGGACGAAAGGGTGCGAATCAATCGATATTCTGAGTGAAGAACTATCTACATACATCCCGCTACTTTTATAGTTAAGAAGCAAGATGTGGAACAGGGTGGCGTAAGGAATGGAAACAATAAGGTATGAGGCAACCACATGGAGGCATTGTCCACAGTGATCAGAAATAGAATAAGGAATGTAAGCGGTATTAGAATAATAGAGTATGGCTGAAAATAAGATAATGAAATGGTGGGCGGGAATAGAACAATAGAGGACGGCCTAAGATAAAACAATGGCAGTGGCCAGGACAATGAGTGGCCGTCATGTTGTTCGGGGGAAACGGGTAAAGGAGTGGATAGGGGGTGAAGGAACAATGGAGGGGGATGTACGAGGGGAGTGGTCCATACGATGTACAGGATGTACCGATCCGAGGCCGCGCGGTGGTGCGAGATAATACGGGTGAGGGCCGGTTAATCGGTATTCCCGAGTGAATCGGTACTCGGTGTTGCGGGCTTGACAGATGCTGAACATGCTTGTTTTTCTGATAGTCAGCTCTATTGCATAACATCCCAGTGTTCATTTCTTGTATGGGAAAGTAGTTCTTAAATTGTTTAAGCTCAGGAAATTTTTAGTGACCTGTTAAACCAAATATTAACCTTAGAGCTATACCATTATATAATAGAGTTATGGTGATGCAGATTATTGCAATTTTTGTAGGGTCTTGATCTCCTTTCTTCCCTTCAAGCCAGTGATGTGCAACCTGGTGATGCAATCTCAAAAAAAAACTGTATCAGGTTGCATTGCATAGAGATATTGCAATCACATACTCTTATATCCAGATAATATTCAGTATCTTCTACCAATCCCATATGCTCCTGGAGGTTAAATCCTTTGCTACCATGTTTACCATCCCCCTTTTTATTTACCAGCAGTTCCAAATGGTCAATGTATGAGACTCTTTGCCTTTGTTCTCTTATGTTTGCAAATGTACTTGTGTGTCTTAGTATCATCATTGCTGCCAGTAGAACTCTCAGACTCGTCACTTGATACTGCATATGAATAATACCATTAGAAAATACACTACAAATATTATATATTTACATACCTTCAACCTTAATTGAGTGATTTGCATGATCCTCAGAACCATTATCCACCTTTCCCTCTATTTCAAGTCTTGCTAGCTTCTTCAATTTTTTCTTCTTTTGCTAACCAAGTTGCTTTTACTTGTATTTATCCACAAATTGCCCTAGTTCTTCTGATAAATATCTTGTGCTAACCATCTTCACATGCTTGTTCTTCTTACTGCTTGAATGGGGTAACTTGGCCATAAATCTAAGTGAAGGGGAATAACATACAATAGAAGTGATGGGAGTAAAAGCAAAAAGACTGAATAACATCAGATCACATGCATGACATCAGATCACATGCATGTGACACATGATCTAAGACATTCTCATACTTCTACAGCACTGACCTGTGACAAGACATACTAATGCCTCCAGAGGTGTTAGGTATCAGTAATGCCAATAGTGCAGATGGGAATCAGCCAAGTCCTGTAGACCAATCCAGGTGGCTAGGCTTCAACATACTTGTGCATTGTGCCCTGCTTCTCTGTGTGCACCACCTATTTGGACAGAAGAAAGACCTAGGAGGGCACTGAGAGTGTTGGCCTGAGTAAGGGACTTCAGACAGGAGGAGAGAAGACTAGAGAATGTAAACCAAATTGATAGTCAGAGTGAACAACTATCTACATACATTCGCTACTTATATAGGTTAAGGAGCAAGATGTGGAACAGGGTGACATAAGGAATGGAGAACAATAAGGTATGGAGAATCATGTGGAGGTATTGTCTACAATGATCAAGAATAGATAAGGAATGTAAACAAGAATAGAATACTGAGATATGGCTGAGAATAGAATAATGGCAGAGTGGGTGAGAATAGAACAATAGAAAATTGGCTGAACATAATACAATAGGGCTGTGACCAAATAATAAGTGAATAGCAATTGTCCCAAAGGGAAATGGGTAAGGAAAAGGATGGGGAATGAAAGAATAATAAAGAATAGAGGGGATGGGGTAGGGAGAGTGAACCAAATGATGTGCCAAATGTACCAAGCTAAGACCACATACTAGTGAGGAAATGACTTGTCACTGGTGTATGGGATTAAACAGTAAGGGTTTTTTGGTCAGTACTGCTGAATGAACCCAAGCTTGGTATCGTGGACTTGACAAGAGGCTTGAGTCCTGTGTAAATGTTGCAATAAATTTCTTTCAGAATCCCAAGCCAGGAAGCATCAATGCCACAAACAATCCATGACATGTCAAATCACCAAAGCAATAAATATAATTCTCAAGGTATGCATTATCTTTTTTTTCCAAAAAATGTTTTGTCTGACATGGATTTGTTTCTGCTTTTGTTTAGGGGGGGCATTAGAAGAATCAGATAATTTTTCAACATTTACTACAGTATAGTAGACTTCCTTGATACAGATTTCAGTCAAGCTCAATTTCAGCTCAAAATTTTGTAGATTAAATTTAAAAAAAATTATATAACAGTTAAGAAGTGTCTTGAGAACATCTTTGCTCTATATTATAGGGGCAAAAAAGCTGCTGTTATGGCAGAGCAAAATTTTTTGTGCAATAGGTCAAAATGTCATGCGTAGGGGTTTTTGATACAAGCATGACATCTAATTCTCTGTGTGCAGAATTTGCAGGCCATTGTCATTAGTCATCCAATTCTTCATTGCATTCTTCATTTTCCTCATTTTCATCTTCATTCAATGTTGGGAGGAGCTTTGGTTTGCAACCTCTTATGGGTTATTTTGGCCATGATCACTTTGGAACACCATCTGTTGCCAAATGTTGACACTCTTCTTCTCAAATGGCAAGATTCTTCTCATGGTTTGCTTTTATCACCACCCACTGATCTTCTAAAGCCACCAGCCTTTTTAGCCCTTTCTCTGGCCTCTCCCTCCCTCCGCTGGCTCTGCTCTGCTATCTTTTGCCTGAAAGCATTTGAAGACAAGACTTGACCTTTTCCATCAAAAAGCAGTGAGTGGTTATGTTTTTTCTTGTTTTCACGTTTATTGAGGGCACTTGTTAGCTTGCGTAGATGAAGGTTCTGTAGGACCAGCTGTGCCTCCTCAATTTGCATGTCTTGGACTTTAACTTGAACCTGGGTATATTTGACAGTTTCTTGTAATTCAATGATTTTTAGTTCCAGTAATTCACGACTTTGCCACTTATTGACAGGATTTGCTTTGGCAAGATCCTAGTTTGACTGGGGAAGGGATGATGGTGGGCAAGCAAGTATAGGTGTAATTACTGGTGTTGAGGAGGTGATGGGTTCATCTGAAACAAGGAATGAACCAGATGATGTAGAGGTAAGTCCCTTGTATAATGAGTGCATTCTCTTTGAAGGTGTGTACAGGGCAGGGTCTATTTGCCAATCTTGTGCATCTTTCAGTGAAGATGATATTGGTGAGTAGTCTATTGTAATACAGCTTGGACTGGATGTTGATATAGATACAATCAGGTGGCTTTCTGATGGGTTGGGTCAAAAACTTGGTGTCAAGCTTCGGGTACTGACAGACTTTGGTACTGCTGAGGGGTGTTGTCAAAGGATCGGGCGGACTATGGCTAAGTCCTGCAGGCCAAGAGTAGTGGCATTGGCTTCAACATACTCATGCATTGTGCCCTACTCTGGTTTTGCAACAGGCAGGTACTTGGGAGGATGCTGATGATGCCGGCCTGAGTCGAGGACTTTACAGAGAAGAAGAGGGTAGAAGGGCCTAAGCCTAGTTGATACCCAGAATGAGGAAATATGTACATGCATGTCCTACTTATATAGGTTAAGAAGTGACATGTGGAATAAGGAATGTGGAACAACAAGGTATACAGGGTATGCGGTTATTGTCCACAATGAGTAAAATTAGAATGAAGGAATATAAACGGGCATAGAACAATAAAGGATAGGATAATAGGAGGGTAGAACAATAAGGAGTGCCCGATTATAATATAAGGGTCGTACCCGAGGATAACACAAGGGCAGGAAGTTGCGGGGTGAGGCGGACCGAAGGGTGAGGACAAGGAGTGTGGATGGTGGATGTACCGAGCCGAGGCCGGTGTACCAAGTGTTATGCATGCGGCGTGGGCACTTGGTCATGGCTATAGAATGGTTGCTCGGTCAGCATTGCCGAGTGGATGGTTCTCGGTACATGTACTTGACACTTGGACAGGACTTGATTGGAGAAGGGGAAACTCTTCTCTAGTTAATGTAGCCATGCTTGGTTTCATTTGGATAGGTGAAAAATAGATCACAATTAAATGGATATATGCCAGTGATACAAAATGCTGCTTTGACAGTTTCTTCATCAAAGGCCTGGTTATATGCCATTCCAAAAAGGTGAGTGAAGTCATTTTTGCCTACTGCTCTTTTATTATCCTCTTCAAAGTTGGTTATCACTCATTTCCAGGTTTCCTTTATCTTTCCAAAGCAAACAACATCAAGACCCTGTAGAGCATGAGTGCAATAAGGTGGGTATCCAAGCATTATTAGGTCATTTTCTCTGGCATAATCTAGAAATGCTGCAGTGTAATGGGAGCTATGGCCATCAAGGATGAGAACATGTTTGCAGCCTCTAGCCTTCTCCTTTGTTTCTGGGTCAAAAAGCATAGTTAACCATTGAAAGGCAAGGTTGCCATCTGTCTATCCATTTTCAGAATGTGCAATACTAACAAAGAGTTTAGTTTGCCTCTAGACTTTTTGAAAAAAAGCTTACTGTGCTTCAGAAACATTGTTATCATTCCATTTTTGCATCATCTTTTTTCCTTTATAGATAATTATTGGCTTTGTTGTTTTTCTATCTGCACAAATAGTTTTAATTGCTGTAATATTTTCTCGATCTGTGCCTCTTTACTTATGTTGAGTCTTTGTTCCTTGGGCTCCTATCACCCTTTCCTTTCCTCCATATGCTGTTGGAAACCCACTTTCATCCATTCCATAGATATCCTCTGGCCATATTCCTAATTTGACAAAAAATTCCTCTACAATGTTGAACCATGATTTTACTACACCAGGGTTCAATGATTTAGCTTGCTGTGTGTTAAGAGGTTTGCTCCAGTATATTTGCAACTCCTTGTGATGATGTCCAAGAAAATTAAAGATCCACTTCTTTCCAACTTTGGTGAAGGAGGGACCTTCTTTGGTTTCAAGAATTGCATTTGCTGACTGCTCAATTTGTCTGTAAGTTAGGGGAAACCCATGACTGGCTGATACTGTGATAAATGTGATAAGAGTTTTTTCCTCTTTGTCAAGTATATGTACCAAGTATCCAGTAACTTGGTACTGCTGACTGAGCAATCAGTCAATGTCCACATACAAGTGACAAAGCTGCATGCAAGTCACTTGGTATGCCGGTCTCAATTTGGCACATCTACCATCCATATTCCTCATCCACTCCTTCCTCGTTCATCAACCATTAATGCCACCCCACCTATTCCTTATTTCTCAGCCTGCCTTACCTCAGGACATCCTGTCCTTGTTATATCCTCAGCCATAACCCTATTGTTTTATAGTCAGTCACTTCCTATTGTCCTATCCTTGGCCACATCCCTATCATCCTATTTTTATTGTTCTATTCTCATTTACATTCTTTCATTCTATTCTTGATCATTGTGGACAATGTCTCCATATGCTCTGCATACCTTGTTGTTCTCCATTCCTTATTCCACATCTTGCTTCTTAACCTATATAAGTAGTGCATGCATGTATATACTTCCTCATTCTGGGTATCGACTAGGCTTAGGCCCCCTTACCTTCCTTCCCTGTTTAAGCTCTCTACTTGGGCCAACATTCTCGGCACTCTCCCCTTCTGTCCCAAATTGGTGGCATACACGGAGAGAGTAGGGCACAATGCATGAGCACATTGAAGCCAAAGCCACTACTACCAGCCTGCAGGACTTGGCTGCTCCCTGCCCACACCCTTAGCATTACCAAACCCTGACACTCTTGAACTGTAAGACTCTGTTTTGTAGAATTGAATTTCAGCATTGATGATCCTTTATCATTGATGTATCTACTGAGAGTATTAAAGTCCACTCCAAATTCATGAGTAACTTCTCACAATGATTTCTTTGTTAAATAACCTGCCTGCCCCTCTTTGTACACTTTAACCCTATCAGAAAGCCTTTGTTCTAGCATGGTGCCTCTTTTGATTTATGACATTCTCTGATAGACTCCTGCTTGGCATTGTGCTTCTTTTTATGTGGAGTTTATCCATTGTTGATGATGAGAAGAGATGGAAACATGCTTATATATTATTGTTAGGAAACCGGAAATTCTCCAATATATTTCTACAAGACTTCTGAACTGGATCAGCATACAAGATCCAAACCTCTCCTCTAAAGAAAGTCATCCATAAAAT
>QLPI01052185.1:0-23404 GCA_003314275.1 Chroogomphus rutilus
GGTAAGGGTTGGTTGGTCGGTACTGCCGAGTAAATCGGAGCATGGTATCATGGGCTTTACAGTATCTCCCCTCTAGCGGCTGAACCCATGAAGCCGGTAGGCAGATTGGGGTTCGAAATTGCGAACAGGAGGCGAAGAGAAACCACCACTGAAGAGGCCAAGGAGGCCAAGAAAAAACGGATTAAGGAGGTGCCGAAAAAGAAGGAAAGGTGGTGGAAAGAAAGGAGGAGGGGGCATCGGGTTGGGTCAGCAAAATGGACTGACTGGAGTACGAATATTCCAGGAGTAAGGGGAACTGAGGAGGGGATTTGGATGTTTGCAGACTCATAAGAAAGGCCATGATTGGGTTAAGGAGGCCTTAGAACAGCCAAGGAAGAGGCTGAGGAGTGCCGTGAATTGAGCAGGCAGATGGTGGCCATGTGGCCTAGCGGATGGGCTCCTTTTCTGAAGGGTCCGTCAGATAGAGAACTCGGTGTTTCTCATTCTGGAGGGGCATTCGGGAGGTCCCAAAGATGCGAGAGGGCCAGGAAGAGGCCAAGGATCGACTGAAGGATAGGGAGTCGGGTAAGGGGGCGGATAACGGAAGGAGTAGAGCCGAAAAAAATGAGGGAAGAACGGAGGGAGTGAAGGATGGAGAGGAATTTAAGGTCGGAACAGAGGGGACGGAAGGAATTAAGGTCAGAACGGAAGGAATGGAGGGGAATATTTTAGGAGGGGATGTCTTCGGGAGGGGATATTGCAAAGTTTGAAAGATTTCTAGCCAGTTGCCACCCCCCCTTTTAGGTAGACGTCCCAACGTCTACTAAAGGTGTCGGCCTCTAGCCGAGAAGAATGGTGAAGACTCGTAAGGGCATATAATGTGCATATACGGAGTGAATGAATGGGAATGGATGGGGACGGACGGAAGAGACCTTGGCCGAACGTGCCAAGTGACAACGCTGACCGAGAGGTCCCAGCTAAAAACTTGCCAGCCATTCTGGTATACAAGCATGCACAAGGAAGTTGCATTGACTAGGGCTATTGGCGAAGCTTCCAGCGATGGAACAGGAATCCTGGGTGAGGCTTTTGGAGCAGTGGCAAGTGCCGACTGGACCGAGGCCAACGGATGCACCTAAAAACACTGGTGGCTTGACAGAATGTAATACTGCCCAATACCCTGTTAATCAATGGATTATAGTGGGTGAGCGAGTTGTGACCGAATATTGCCAACAGATGGATCTAGTACATGACAGATGGATGGTGGACAGAGATTGTCCCGGATGGTGGACAGAGATTGTCCCGGATGGTGGACAGAGATTGTCCCAGATGGTGGACAGAGATTGTCCTGAATGGTGGACAGAGATTGTCCCGGATGGTGGACAGAGATTGTCCCAGATGGAAAATCGAATAGAATGCCGAGGATGGGGCATTGCCGCCAGGTTGGCATGAAAAACTGACACTGTTGAGGAACCCGGTCTCAACTTATTCAGATGGCAGAAGGAATTAAACTGAAGAGTATAGAAAGATGTAGCAGTATTGATCTACTTGCTGCTGTGATTTCGTAAGGGCATAGTGGCATACGGTTCCTGACAAGTGGACTGCATATACCCAAAGAAAATAGAATAAAAACCAAAACAAATAAGAATAAAATAGTTACAAACGTAAATGAAAGGATATTAAACGTAAATGAAGACAAAATGGAATAGCGAGCATATGGAGTGTGATGTAAATGAATGGAGTGAATTGACAGTGTTGTGACGAAATAATATTGAGTGGCATTGTACAAATTTCCTACACTAAAACTGTATTATCTCCCCCAATCACTCCCAGATAAATGTGCAACTCTGCACCGAGGTTCTATACATCACAAGGAACCTATACGAATATTTACAGGAATTTAGGAAGAATTTTTGTGTAATTCCTAGCTAGCCCCATGGTCTGGAACAGCAGACAGTGAATGAAATACAGAAGGGGAACAAGGGAAACGAATAGGAGGACATACAGGGGATATAGGGGAATGCACTCACATGCAGAGGAACGAGAAATAGTGAAACCGGGGCACATATATGCAGTCACTGAGGACAGCTGACAGAAAGACAGGAGGGGAGGACATGGGACATGGCTCAGGAAGGAGATATTTGTTGCGCACAAGAAGGGAACAAAGGGAGAAGCACTTATATTCAATTGGCACCACTGACAGGTGTCATTTCTCTATAAAGATCTCATCGGGACAGCCCACAATGGGCTGGCCCTGCATATGCTCCACAATTCCCATTAACTACAGATCATAGTTACATCACGGGATACATTTGTATAAAGCTACTGTAGTTACCAGGAATTAATATAGACGAAAAAACAATACTTTTATCCCCCATCACTAGCCACTAGGTTATACTTGAAACTCATCACTCGTGCTGAACCGGAAGGTTAAGCGCCGAGCGTACTTTCCTATTTAGGAGAAGAACAACAGTTACTCGTCGTACAGTCAGGCCGGGCTGCAGCTGGGTTCCCCACATCATATACTATTATATTATACATCTAAACATTAAGTTTCTCTTGTGGGAGAACCACAATTCGCTCAACCGGTGCTTTGGCGCCCAGACCGGTTCCCCGGAACGGCGCCTAGGTGGAGGTGAAACCCGGGACTTAGCCTAGGGTAGATCATCAATAGCACAAGAATTTCTCTATCGATAAATAGAATAAAAATCATATTAAAATCCAGGGACTCATTATCCTATTTGTAGTGTCGACTCTCCGATATTCTAGCACAGGAAACCCCAGAAAAACCTAGTTTACCACTCCAAACAACAGACAGGAGCATGTGATGCTAAGACGGATACATGAGGTGCATATAGTCTGTGGGCTGAGGGCATATGGTTGGATAAGCAAGCGACGGTGTAGTTGGGCTGAGTGGGCTGAAGTGAATAGTCGGGGATGCCGGCATATGGTTCCTGACAAGTGGACTGCATATACCCAAAGAAAATAGAATAAAAACCAAAACAAATAAGAATAAAATAGTTACAATAAAAACACAACCTTTCCCAACCATCACCCAGAATATTTGCCTAGAATATAAACACACACCATATGAGACTCTCTCCATTAAAAATCATAATAAGTCCCAGACTGAAATCAGAGTCAAGTAAAATAACACTTTGAGTCCCTTCTCTCCCGCTATGTTCTCTTGCTCTATAGTGAGACCACTTCCACTTAAACTCTATCCCCATACAAGCTATCCACCAGCACAGATGGCCATCAATGCTCCTCTATCTTTCTTCCCCCAAGCATATCCTAGTCTTCTCTATCTTCCTACCCAAATTCCTAAATGAATCATCATTTAATAAATTCATATATTTTATCTTCTAAACAATAGACTTCTTTCACTCCTTATGTGTGAAAGGGATACCGCTTTGATATCGTGCAAGACATCCCCTCAATATGCCCCCACCCATGGATAATTACAGCCACACCTTGTTCCACCCTCACAGCTATATTGGAAACAACACATTACATTTGAGAACCAGCAGTAGCATCCCCTCATTCCCTTATATTTGTAGGGCAGGAGGGTCACAAGTAAGGGTGTGATGTGTTTGTGGTGTATATTAGGGTACTGGATTTTCTGAAACATGGTGATTATTTTTGGTGATATCAGCCAGCCCTATCTACTGCAAGGTTATCTCACCTTCTTCTTTCTATCATAGTTGTCATCGCTCCTCTACTACAATTCAATCGTCTGTTTATACAACAAAAACTCACCATCATACTCAACCTTATTTTTTGTTTGTAGATTAAATGTATCTCGGCATTTTCTCCAACATCTCATAACACTATCTTGTTCACCAATGCCAAAAAGTCCTCATAAGACAGTTTGGAGATGGTGAAGATAGAGGAGGAAGTACTTGAGCACATGTCCTCTCTATGATGTCCTAAATAGATTTCAAGCATATATCATCATCATCCCAGTTACCAGTACAACAAATCACACACTGCACGTAGCATACAATACATCGCACAATTGAGTCAAACCCCACCTTTGCGCTCTTAACTTTACAAGATCTAGACCAGTATAAATTAATCTACACCTTGCTATTCTAGGGCAGTGACTGGCATCTTTAAAGGATTCAATTCCAGGCCTGTGTCAAGCCCCCGATACCAAGCTCCGGTTCACTCGGTAGTACCGACCGAACAACCCTTGCCTTTTAGTCCCACACACCAGTGACAAGTCATTCCTCGCCAGTATATGGTCTCAGTCTGGTACATTTGGCTCATCATTGGTTCACTTTCCTCATCCTGTCCCCTCTATCCTTTGTCATTCCTTCATTCCCCTTCCTTCCCCTTCCCTGTTTACCCTTGGGACACTCACTATTTGTTGTCACTCGGCAGTGGCCCTATTGTTTTATGTTCAGCCACTCTCTATTGTTCTATTCTCACACACTCTTTTGTTCTTGGCCATGCTTCATTGTTCTATTATCATCCACATTCCTTGTTCTATTCTTGATCATTGTGGACAATACCTCCACATGATTCTTCATACCTTATTGTTCTCCATTCCTTGTGCCACTCTGTTCCACATCTCACTTATTAGCCTATATAAGTAGCCAATGTATGTAGATGGTTCTTCATTCTGGAAATCAACTAGGCTTATGCCTTCTTGTCCTCCCTTCTCCTGTCCCAAGTCCTTTACCTGGGCCAACACTCTCGGCACTCTCCCGGGTATCCCTCTGTCCCAAATTGGTGGCATGCATGGGAAGTAGGGTGTAACGCACAAGCACGTTGAAGCCATGCCACTACTTCTAGCCTGCAGGACTTGGCCTTTACCCGTCCGACCATTTGGCTTTCCCAAAGCCTGTCAGTATGTCCGAGGCCTGTCTCTTTGTATAATCTGGATGGGTTAGAAGCCATCGTATACTCCTGACCCTTACCATCTTTAGCTGTGATGTAGTGTGGTGTCACCTGTGGAGTCATCTAACAGTCCCTTTACAAAAGAAATTAGGTGAATTTGAAACTGAATTTTGTCAGCAACCTCTGATATTATCTGGCTTGACTTTCTATCCTCTAGCATTGTTTCATCTCCTTACCATTGTTATCTGCTCGTTAGTATTTCTGTTTGGCTATTTGGTTCTTGTCTTCTCTCTTTTTTGGAGATTGTTTTGTGGTCATAGATTTGTTATCTTGCCTCTGCTATTATAACTTGTGTATTTTGTTTTTACTTTTATCTGCCAAATTTTGTTTCTGTAAACAAAGATTGTTTTTATTATTGGTTTGGGTTGCTCATTTATATTCTGAGTGTGGGTTTTCTCTCTTTAGATAGTCCAGGAAGATTGCCTATCCATTGACTATTGAATCTCCCATGAAGCAGAATGTCCTAGTGATATTTACTAATTGTACAAGTGGTGTCACATTAATGCAACCACATATGACCTTGAACTTTGATATATAGTGAGTGTAATAGTATTACAGAGTTCTTAGGTTATTTGTACCCAAGCACACCCAACCTCTGTATCCTCAATCCTTCAAGAAAATTTGAGTGTTGCAACATGTCCTCCGTACTGTTCTCATGAATGCTAGTCAGCACATGTCAGGAGTAAAATTGAACTTATATATAACCACATTTGTGGACCCAAAAATTTGTAGGGAAATAAGGACTAATATATCAATGCAACTTAAGTAGGTGCACAAGGGACTGTCAAGCTTCGGAAATGCCGAAGATGCAGATGGATAACGGCCAAGTCCTGCAGGCCAGAAGTAGTGGCTTTGGCTTCAATGTACTCATGCATTGCACCCTACTTGCCATCCATGCCACCAATTTGAGACAGAGGAGGTACTCGGGGGGTACCGAAGTGCCAGCCTGAGTAGAGAACTTTACAGAGGAGAGGGAAGGTAGGGGGCCTAAGCCTAGTCGATACCCAGAATGAAGAAATATGTACATACATGCCCTACTTATATAGGTTTAAGAAGCGACATGTGGAATAAGGAATGTGGGACAATAAGGTATGCAGAGCATGTGGGTATTGTCTACAATGAGTAAAATTAGAATGAAGGAATATAAACGGGGATAGAACAATAAAAGATAGAATAATAGGAATGTGGCCAAGGGTAGGACAATAGGGAGTGCTCGACTATAAAACAATAGGGTTGTGGCTGAGGATAAAACAAGGACAAGAAGTCCCAAGGTGAGGCAGATCGAGGAAAGAGGAGTAGGTGTGGTGGGATTAATGGATGGTGAATGGCATGGAGTAGATAAGGAATAGGAACAAGGAATGCAGACGGTAGATGTGCCGAGCCAAGACCGGTGTACCAAGTGACTTGCATGTGGCATGGGCACTTATACGTGGATGTAGTCTGACTGCTCGGTTGGCACTGCCAAATTACCGGGGTCTCGGTACATGTACTTGACAGTATCCCCCCCTTAGTAGCTGAACCTATGAAGCCAGTAGTCAGAGATTGAAATAAGGGTTCAGGACACCTAAATGTGACATCGCAGATTGTTTGGGAAGTCCCAAGGCTTCCTATCAGCCAACCATATCATCTTATCCCATCAGAAATCAAAAAACCAGGAGAAGTGGGTGCCAAAACCAATAATAACGAGCAGGGGTTCAAGGAGAGATGGATTTCCCGTCAGTGTAATCGGGAGGAAAAAGAAAAGGTAGAGCAGGCAATGCAAGAGGCTGCTGAGGGTACAGAGGGGGCAGACAAGGAGGATGTTTCGGTAGGGGTGGTAGCCCTGGGACTGATCGAGAAAGCTGCTACTATGAAACTGGTAGCGGAAAATCAGATGACCATGGACAAGGCAAAAGATGGCCAAGAGGCCGAAAATCAACAGGCCAAAACGGCCGAATGGACAGAAATAGGGGTTCCTAAACTCTTGGAAGTCCCGAGGACTCCAGCACAGAAGAGGGGTAGGAGTGTGGAGGTGGGGCCCAGTAAAGGGCTGAATACGAGAGGATGGGGAAAGAGTAAGAGACCAAGAGGGGCCCAGGTGAGTGGTAGTAGGTTTTTTTATGTGTTTTATTATTGATTTGTTTTAATAGTACAAAGACAAGCCGACCCAGGAGTGGTCGCCATTACTTCACCGATGAAGAGACCAAGGTGAGGCTGTACCATCAAGCCAAGTGGGAGGACTGGTGTAGGAGTACCACAGGCTAAGCCATTGGTTGGGAGGAGAATGGTAGAACTGTTAGAGGAGCTCCTCAGAAGTAGCTACTAGATAGAGAACACGCTGTTCCTGATAGTGGAGGGGCGTTTGGGAGGTCCCAAAAATGCAGGAGGGCCAGGAGGAGGCCAGGCTCAACTGAAGGATAGGGAGTCAGATATGGAAACAGATAAACGGAAGGGGAAGCAGAGGGAGGATGATGATTGGAATACTGAGATTGTTGAAATAGACTAAATTAATTTTTTTTGACTGAAAGACAGAAAATGTGTGAGAGGGGAAATAACAAGTGGGGCAGGCTGAGGCATTTGGTCTTCCTGGCTTGTAATCAGAAAGAAGAAAGGAGGTGACAGATGGACTGCAAGTTGTCTAGGATGGTTGTGTTTGTAGTGTTGGAAGTGGAGTGTTGGAATGATGTGGGAACAGAATGAACAGGAATTAGGGTCAGGACTGAGGGAACAGAGGAAGATAAGGATGGGAGAGAGAGTGGAGATGGGTGAATGGAGGGGTTTTTTTTTTTTTCGGGAGAGGGATGTCTTTGGGAGGGGAGATTGCATAGTTTGAAGTATATCTAGTTAGTCGCCACCCCCCCCTGTTAGGTAGACATCCCATTGTCTACTAAAGGTGTCGGCCTCTAGCCGAGAAGAATGGAGGAGAGTTGTGAGGACATAAAATGCAAATGTATGGAGCGGATGAAACGAGAATGGATGAGGACGGACGGAAGAAACCTTGGCCAAATGTGCCAAGTGGCACTGCTGACCAAGAGGTCCCAGCTAAAAACTTGCCAGCCGTTCTGGTATACAAGCATGCATGAGGCAGTTGCATTGACTAGGGCTATTGACAGAGCTTCCAGCAACAGAACAGGATCCTGGATGAGGCTTTTGGAGCAGTGGCAAGTGCCGACTAGACCGAGGCCATCAGGATGCACCTAAAGGCGTTAGTGGTGTGATGGAATGTAATACTGCCCAATACCCTGTTAATCAATGGATTATAGTGGGTGAGCAAGTTGTGACCGAATATTGCTGACCGACAGATCTAGTAACATGATAGATGGATGGTTGGACTGAAGTTGTCCGGATGGAGAATCTAGTGAACATGTCTATGCAGTTACCAAGAAGTACTAGATCAAGAAGGGTTCTAAGACAGTGTCAAGTCCACGTACCGAGACCTATCCGCCGGCAGTGCCGACCGAGCAATCATCCTATATCCACGACCAAGTACCCGCACTGCCTGCATAACACTTGGTGCGCCGGTCCCGGCTCGGCACATTTGCCACCTGCACTCCTCGGTTCGTCTCACCTCGGGACTTCATGTCCTTGTATTATCCTCGGACGAAACCCCATTGTTTTATACTCGGCCACTCCTTATTGTCCCATCCTGAGTCACAACCCTATTGTCCCATCTTTTATTGTTCTATCCCCGTTTTGCATTCCTTGTTCTAATTTTGTTCGTTGTGGACAACAACCACATGCTCTGCATACCTTGTTGTCCCACATTCCTTATTCCACATGTCGCTTCTTAACCTATATAAGTAGGGCATAGATGTACATACTTCCTCATTCTGGGTATCAACTAGGCTTAGGCCCTTCTACCTTCTTCTCCTCTGTTAAGTCCTCGACTTGGGCCGGCATCCTCAGCATCCCCCCGAGTATCTGTCTGTTGCAAATACAGTGGCACGCACGGCAAGTAGGGCGCAACACACGAGTACGTTGAAGCTAACGCCACTACTCTTGGCCTGCAGGACTTGGCCATAGTCCGCCCGACCCTTTCGCCAACACCCCTCGGCAGTACCGAAGTCCGTCAGTATCCAGCGCTTGACAGACAGAGCATAATCATAATGGAAATTTTCAAATAAACTGTGAGCTGATGCTGATTGATCAAGCATGCCGGACAGGATGCCAAGGGTGGAGCATTGCCTCCCAGTTGGCAGGAAAGACTGAAATTCTTCTGAATTAGATGGTTTCCAAATCTATACTGGTACTTGGTCAAAAATGCTGGGGTGTGGATTTGTCTTGTTGGACACCTAGTAGTCAATTCTGTAGATTTGGTAACGACTGAACTGGTGGTATTGTTGGAGAATTGAACAGAACTGGGTTGGTTGAGGTACTGGGACCTTTCCAGGAGTAAGACAATCCAATGAAACTATGAGCAGATCCTGAGTCAAAGCAGTTAGAAAGGGTTACCGGGGAACCTGGTTCTGAATAAGAAGATAGAAAGATCATTAAAAAGGTGTCTTGTGGGACCATATTCGTAAAAAATGAAGGCATGGGAAGTAGTGTGATTCTGGGTATACTGTCAAGCTGTCAAACTTCGGTAATGCTGAGGATGTGGACGGGTAATGGCCAAGTCCTGCAGGATGGAAGTAGTGGCTTTGGCTTCAATGTACTCATGCATTGTGCCCTACTGTCAAGTGTCGGTTACTGACAGACTTTGGTACTGCCGAGGGGTGTTGGCAAAGAGGTCGGGCGGACTATGGCCAAGTCCTGCAGGCCAAGAGTAGTGGCGTTGGCTTCAATGTGCTTGTGCATTGTGCCCTACTTGCCGTGCATGCCACTGTAGTTGCCACAGACAGATACTCGAGGGGATGCTGATGATGCTGGCCCGAGTCGAGGACTTAACAGAAGAGAAGAAGGTAGAAGGGCCTAAGCCTAGTCGATACCCAGAATGAGGAAATATGTACATGCATGTCCTACTTATATAGGTTAAGAAGCGACATGTGGAATAAGGAATGTGGAACAATAAGGTATGCAGAGCATGTGGTTATTGTCCACAACGAATAAAATTAGAATAAGGAATGCAACATGGGGATAGAACAATAAAGGACAGGATAATAGAATGTGTCCAAAGATAGGACAATAGGAGGTGCCAGACTATAAGACAAGGCTTGCAACCGAGGATAGTACAAGGACAGGAGGTCCCGAGGTGAGAAGGGCCGAGGGGTGGGGACAGGGAGTGTGGATGGTGGACGTGCCGAGCCGAAACCGGCGTACCAAGTGTCATGCATGCAACACGGGTACTTGGTCGTGGATATAGGATGATTGCTCGGTCGGCAATGCCAAATAGAAGGGTCTCGGTACGGGTGCTTGACACCTACTTGCCATGCATGCCACTAATTTGGGACAGAGGAGGTACTCGGGGGGTGCCAAAGCACTGGCCCGAGTAGAGGACTTTTACAGAGGGAAGAGGAGACAAAGGGCCTAAGCCTAGTCGATACCCAGAATGAGGAAGTATGTACATGTATGTCCTACTTATATAGGTTTAAGAAGTGACATGTAGAATAAGGAATGTAGGACAATAAGGTATGCAGAGCATGTGAGTATTGTCCACAATGAGTAAAATTAGAATGAAGGAATGTAAACAGGGATAGAACAATAAAAGATAGAATAATAGGAAATGTAGCCAAGAATAGGACAATAGGGGGTGCCCAACTATTCAATGGTTGTGGCCAAGGATAAAACAAGGACAAGAAGTCCCGAGATGAGGCAGATCGAGGAATGAGGAGTAGGCATGGTGGGATTAATGGATGGTGAATGGCATAGAGTAGATAGGGATAGGAACAAGGAATGCAGATGGTGGATGTGCTGAGCCGAGACTGGCATACCAAGTGACTTGCATGCAGTGTGGGCACTTGTACATGGAAGTAGTCTGACTGCTCGGTCAGCACTGCCGAATTACTGGGGTCTCGGTACATGTACTTGACACATTCTTGGTGCCTGACAGTGCGGACACTAGGTCAGAATCAAGGTGGAAACTAAGTTGGAGAATTAGGTCACAAAATTAAGTCAATATTTGAACTAGCAAACAGTAAAGTTAACTGTGGGTTTATATATATCTGGAGACTACCTTGTATTTTTTATCATCCAGTCAAAAACAAAAGAAGAAGCAAATACAAGGGGACAAATAGAAAATGAAAGAACAAGGAGAACAAGTTACTCAGGAACCCCAGAGGTTCCTGTTGATGGAGATGTAGGTTTATAGAATTGTAGGATCATAGAATCGTAGAATCACAGGGTCAGAAAGATGGGCAGAAGATCAGTCCTTTATTAGTATGACTGGAAATGTGATAGAGATAAGTAGATTGGTGGTGTAGTTGTGAGTTAGATCAATCTGAGACATGGACCATAACAGATATGAGCAGAGTGCCATGGAAGGAGTACATATAGAGCTATAGTTAGGGGACAAAGGGGTTTCTTAGAGTTTTCTCTTTGGATCCCCCTTTGCCAGGTATGCTACAGTATGGGACAAGCAAACTCAACCAATTTGGTTTTGAGCAATTGAGAATTTTTTGTGCCAAACTAATGTTATATTCAGAATCAGAATGTCAAAATACATCCAAAAAATGTGTTCCGAAGTTTTTCCAACGAGTTTTTAATGTGGCCAAATTTTTGGGCCTTTTCAGCTCAATTTTTCACCCCAAATCTCGTTGTCATGACGTAAATTTTAGTTAGGTATGGCTTCAATTGACATCATAGCTAGATTTTGTCGAAGCAGTGGTGACAAATGGCTTTGGGAATCAATTAATTCGATGCTCCCCATCAGAAATAGTTTCGATCACACCCCCTTCCTTCACCACTTGTCAAGCCTACATGGGAAACTTCAGTAGCCAACATGGCGGCTATCTGTTGAATCTGAGCGATTCATCGAATTGCCAATTCTGCTCAACGAGCACATCGAACGCATTTTTGTGAGTTTCCTGTAGACTTTTCTATCGTGTTTGATCATTGACCAATATATGTTCCTAAGGGTGTCTCTTTGATGAGATTATGAGCAAATTACAGTAGGTTTGAAGAATTTGTAGGCAATCTATGTATTTTATCTCCTCAGTGTAGTCAATAACTGAGTGTATATTCGGAAAATATACCTATGTATTTTATCTTACAAAAAGAATAAAGGGAAATTAGCCTTAAAGGCTTGTACAGTATATTATACAACTCACCTCCTCAGTGTAGTCAATAACTGAGGAGGGAGGCTTGCGCGGGTTGTGTTTCACCTGCATATACCCTGCAACCGGCCCTTGACCCTATCGAAGGTTTGAGCCAGGCTGCCAGTTCCAAATCCAGGGAGCTGGCCACATGCGTCGCGTCGTGCGTGGGTAAGCGCCCGTAAGTAGCGTACATAGTAAAGAGTGAATAACTCCCTCAATATTGAGGGTAAAAATACAGATAAATGAGAGGAAATTTCAGAATTTAAAAGCGCACAGAGTGATAGCAAAATCGATATATAAATACAATATATTGAGATTGGTCTCTCAGGGGTGAGATGCAAGTTTGCACCCAACACTCTTAACATGTCCTTTTCACATCGGTGGCGTAATGTGGGGTTCATGGGTGCATATATCATATTCAATGTATGTGTCTATATTTGTTCCCTTGTTCCCATTTTGTCTCACTCAACGGTTACAGATTTCAATTGTGTACATCTTCATCTATATTTTCAGGATCAGAACCGGTAATCCCTTCAGGCCTATCATGAATTGCATACAACGATGCTTCAAGCATTAAATAATGATGACTAAATGATTAAAAGGTGGAGTGTCGAATCCCACATGGGATTTTCCATTGTTGTACAGTTGGTGTCTCCCAGCTTGATTCAGCACAGGTAATTGCTCTAGTATGAGGGGGCGTAATAATAAGAGTACACGGATAAGAATGGGAGTTCAGATAATGCTGTAAAAGTATGTGTAGACATCTTTAATAAATGGGAGGTATCAATGTTTTGACTTGGTCCAGTGAGCTGAGGCAGACATGACTTGGCTTCAATGGATATATGTTGCATCTGCTTATCTGTCTTGTTATTGTATTTTGGAAGGGTTGTTTGGTAGCAGTCTGAGATTGTTGAGACCAAATATAGACATATACTTAGAGGTAGAGAAGCATATACTTGGCTTAAGTTGATTTTCTGAACAGAGATACGTACAAATAGATGAGTGGATTATACAGTGTAGTAGACTTCCTTGATACAGATTTCAGTCAAGCTTGATTTTAGCTCAAAATTTTGCAGATTAAATTTTAATAATAAAATTTTATATTGCAGCCAAGAGACCCTCTTCTGAGTCCTCATATTCATAACTGTATGCTTCAGAGGCTCCTTCACTCTCAGTCTCCTCTCCCTCTAAACCAAAATTCATTCCACCCATAGCACGGTTGTAAAAAATGTTCACAGAAGTTGGCAATTCCCTGTCAGATTCATAATCTGTAGGTGTTGTTGGATGCTCTATATGTTCATCTGCTTCAGTAACCTGATCCTGATTCTGATTTTGCAGTCCAGTAATGTTTCTTTTGCGTTTTGAACGGCGGCCAGCGGGCATTATACAGCGTGTCAAGGCCGGGTAATGATTATTCCGTATTTGTATTTGTTTGTTTATGAATATGGTATATAGTTTTTATTTATTGTTTTTAATTTTTTAATTTTTAATTTTAATTTTTTTTCACACTTTTACCGGAATCATACACTACTCAATCATAGCTATTGATTGCACATTTTTTCAATATTTTTCGGTTTTTTTTTTGGGGTGTGGCCAAAATTTTGACATGTCCAAAATAAAAATTATTTTAAAAAAAAATGGCTCATTAGATTGACTTCATTTTGATGTTAGATACTTCATTTAATGGTCTACTATCGATTTCAATGAGCGGATTTCACCAGAAAATTGGGTCGAAATTTTTGGTTGAGTTTGCTTGTCCCGTACTGTAGTCCTGTGTGCATAGATACTATACTAATCCTTTTGATCCCCCTTTTCCAGCACACTGCCCTAGGGTAGAGCATCTGCCTAGGTTGCCCTTACAAATATAGTATATTGCCACTCTCAAGGGTATATATAGTGCATATATACACCCTACAAGGGGGTCTATCTGATCAATTTCTCCACACTCCTGGTCCAACAAGGTTGCTGCTTGAACCTGTTCTCCATGAATTTCCTCCCCAACCATTTTGAGAAACCTCTAGATGATAAACTGTGTAGTTACCTGTTGTGGTTGTGTATTGGATCAAATCGCTCAGTCAGATTTAGCATCGACGTGGTGAGTTAACGAATAAACTCACGCTCAGGGTTCAATCAGATGTGGTCGTGAGAGGTGATCACAATCGATGGTGGATCCCTGAATGGCACGACCTGGACTTGGCAACCTGGTGTGATCGAGGATAAAAGTTTGAATGCGGCATCGGGATAGCACCGTCTGATAGCCACCGGGACAACTGTATTGAATATGGATGAGGGTTGTCTAGGATTATTCATTACTAAGAATAATAAGACAATAGAACACAATGGAATACAAGAGCACTGATACCTTACCTCAGTATGAACTACAAAGCAGAAGAGGGAAAACTAGAAACTACTGAGACCTAAGTTAACTCAGTTTCAGACTAAAGACATCGGAGATATTTCAGACCAGAGATATGGCACAACCCATAGTGAGTTGTGCACGTCGGCGGTAACGCGTATATAAATTGCGTATGGCAAGTCCGGTATGACGCGCATAAGGCGGGTCCACGATTGTACGTCGTGCATAGAGATCGCGAGCGATTTGAGAAATCGTACAAGGGGTAGGGGAGTCGACGACGGAGATAAGTAGGGACGTTGGACCGAGTATATCGCGCGCATCCTCTGTGCGCTACTTGATGGAATAATGGTGACTGAGAGTAATTATTCCTCTCCGAGGCCGATAAGGTCTGATCTAAACTAACCTCCTTTGGATGATCCCGGTTCCATGGATACCAACCCTGAGCGACGTGATTGAGACTAAGATATACGGGCGGATGGATCAATTCAGTCCCAGTTCCGAGGAAAGGTGCACATGTTTCTGCTCCGTCGTTGGGGCATGGGATTATGACTTGGGGTCACCGGACGTAGTGTAATGTGGGATGTGCTGATCAACCAGTCAACTCATAAGCGATATAGCCTGTGGCATTGGTGTGACGCCGTATAACGTGTCGGAGCCAGATTAGGCTTGGTCTCGGACCCTTATTGGCATGATGAACAAATTGCAATCATGTGGCGTCGGCATGATGTAATACGTGGCGTAACGGATCAGTTACTGTTTAATCCCAATGATTGATGGCGCTATAGGATAATGATAAGCAATGAATGGTGTGATATCAGTGTTGTTCTCGGGAAGGATGCCTCATCAGTATCATTTGTATGCTTTCGTCAATTGTTGGAGAATGTTGTTGAAATTACGGTCCAGGGCTGAGGAAAAAAACAAGTGATTGGCGCAGTGGTTCGTTGCAGAAGAAATTATGGTGTGACTGAATGCAGAAAATTGCCAGTCGAATTCATCTAACAACTGTGTTGGGTGACCAGACGTTGCATCTCTTGATATAGGTGTCGTGTGACATCACCAGGTGCGGCAAAATATGTTTGGATGCTGTACCCATCTGATCTGCCGGTGATAGTGTTCTTAAGCCTAGCCTGAAGCCCTCGGCCGCCCGGGCTTGACCGGGCTCTCTAAAAGTTAAAAAGGAAGTGAAATGTGTTCTGAGATATTTATGTAAGCCAAAAATCTCAACAAGCAACAATCCCGTCTTGACGCCAATGATCTTGCCAGACTATGCTCTTACCTATTTACAGGATTTTTGATCATTGTTGGCAACATAAGATCCAACTGCGACTTGAATTGTAGGTATGAATTTTCCATTTGAAGAGTAAAAAGTGAAGCACTATTCAACACCGATCATTGGGAAGGTCGCACATTGGTCGGAGTGGGGCCGAGTCTCTCACGAGGAAGCCATACATTACCCAATGACCCCTATCTTTTGCACAGAAAGTCACAATACTTCTTGACTACGACTCACTCTGCACCAATATCGTCTTTGGGAATAGCTTCTAATTTGTCCCACTTCACCGTCAGTATGTGTTGGAACGGAGACATGTAAGCACCGAACGCTGTACTGAATGGAGGCCCCGGTCATGTTCGACCGGGACCGGGTCATATACGACCGGGACCGGATATATGTATTGATGACTAGAAAGTAGCTCCTCAGTGAACCGTCCGTTCACTGAGGTGTGTATTCCATTTGCACGCCTAAATACAACGATGCTAATTATATCATAGTCTGTCTGTATTTAGGTATAGTAATAGTATATCTCAGTGAACCATCCGTTCACTGAGTCTGTCTGTATTTAGCTACTGCACATAACCGCAACAGGTTATGGGCCCCGCAGAGCCCACCATGTCAACCCCCACCTCCAAGTCGTTTGTCGTCCCAAAGCTGGCCAGGGACGGCACAAACTGGGTTACCTGGAAAAGTCAGACGTTAGCCATCCTATCCATGACTCGTGGTGCCAAACGTCACCTGGATGGGACCGCGAGAATTCCCCCTCCGATCCCCACCTATCCAAAGGGCCATAAGCTAACGGTAAAGGAGGAGGAGGACCTGGATGACTTGGAAAGATGCTGGGACGATCACAATCAGCGAGAGGCCACGATAATGGCCCAAATATTTACCACAGTCCCCGACAGCCTCCTCATTGAAATCCGCAACCTCCCTACAGCCAAGGACGTATGGGACGCCGTATGCGCGAAACACGAAAGTAGAGCACTCACCATTAAGGTCGATATGCGGTGCCAGATGTACGAGATGAAGTGCGAGGACGAGTCAAACATCCGTACGCACCTGGAGGTGATTATGAGGATGCAGGAGCAGCTCACTGGGATGAATGCCAGACTCACCGATGATGACCTTGTCACCGTCATCCTTGGATCGCTCCCTAAGTCGTACCGCCCACTCATCAATGCCATTACGATGTCAGCGGCGCACACGAAGGTGAAACTGGAGCCAGATCAGGTGGTCAGTACATTAATCGATGAGTTTGAATGACTCGCCATTGAGGAGCGCCAACTGAAGGTGAGTGAGAATGCTCTCACTTCAGCAAAAGGGCGCGGGAAGTCACAGGGACGCAAGGGCACCTCCAATACCACGAAAACCAACATGGAATGTTGGAATTGTGGGAAAAAGGGGCATAAGAGAGTGGACTGCCGCTCTAAAGCCAAAAAGAAAGATAAAAGGGATGAAGACACAAAGGCAGGCAGTTCAGTGAACGCGGTAACCGAAGGCAAGGAGTTTGCCTTCACAACGACGTTCGCTGGGCCCACGCTTGTGCTGGGAACGAGTGCACTGACGGGACAGGAAGTCGACGTCTATGACTCGGGCGCGTCAGGGCACATGTCACCAGACAGGCACCGGTTCGTCACCTTCAAGGAAATCGTGCCACGTGCAATCAATGCCGCCGACAAAACCGTGTTTAAAGCTGTCGGGATAGGCAGCATGAAAATCGGAATCCCAAACGGAAAACTACAATGCACGTCACATTGAAAGATGTGTTGTATTGCCCCAATCTAGCGTTCACATTGATTTCGTTGACGCGCTGCGACGCCGCAGGGTACTCGGTCCTATTAAAGGACCAAAAGTGCATGATTCGCGATAAGTGAGGGACGCTGCTTGGGCAGGTCCCGCTCTCGAATGGGCTCTACAAGGTAGAGCATAAGTCTGTGGCAGCACCGGCAAACATAGTGCGAAAACAACTCACCGCGGACGAGTTGCATCGGCGTATGGGCCACATATCCCCCCAGACAGCCTGGAAGCTCGTCCGGGATGGTACCATAACCGGCCTCAACCTTGATATGTCAAGCGAGCCAAGTTTTTGCACAGCCTGCATGCAAGCAAAACTGACCAGGAAGCCGGTCCCACAAATGCGAGAGGGACCACGGGCCATGAAAATCGGTGAAAAAGTCCATTCGGACATATGGGGGCCTGCAAACCCCCAGAGCTATGACAGAAAGGAGTACTTCGTTAGCTTCACCGATGACCACAACAGGTGGACTTACCTGATTCCGATGGCAAGGAAAGGGGAGGCTTTTAACTGCTATAAGCAGTATGAAGCATGGGTCGAAACCCAGCATGGCGCGAAGTTGAAGCGCCTGCAAACCGACCGTGGGGGTGAATATCTCTCTCAGGAGTTCACAGCGTACCTTAAATCGAAAGGAACCATAAGGAGTCTTACCGTACATGACATGCCACAGGAAAACGGTGTCTTGGAGCGCCTGAATAGAATGCTACTGGAACATGCTCGGGCTATGCTTCTGACGGCTGGCCTACCAAAGTTCCTGTGGACCGAGTCAGTCCAACATGTGGTATGGCTCAAAAATCGAACCTCCACACATGCGCTTGACGGCAAAACACCATATGAGCTTGTGCATGGCGTGAAGCCTGACCTAACCGACCTACCTGAGTGGGGCACAAAGGTTTTTGTGCTGAAGGAGCATGCCGGCAAACTCGATTCCAAGGCAGACGAGGGGAGATGGATGGGGTACAGCGACGAGAGCAAGCGCCATAGGGTTTACTGGCCCGGAAAGTGTCGCGTCACCGTTGAACGCAACGTGACGTTCGACGCTCCGGTCCTGGTCACGCCCGCCGATGCACTAACTGAGGGGGGGTCGATCACCCACGGCAGTAGAGCCATTGGCGGCACTCCTCACGGCCACGGCAACGGCAGCAAAGGTGTTGGCATTGGCGGCGGCAGCGGCACCCATCATGGCCAAGGACCACCCCCACTACCACCAGACCCACCAGGTCACGCGCGCATCGACCCGCTCGACGACTTCGAGGACATGGATCCACTCGGCAGGGGTCACCGTACGCGGAAGCCATCCGTGTACATGCGCGGGATCGCCGACGGCACTGGGAGCAGCACCGGTCGTGCAAATGCCCCCATATATCCAAAGGGGCTGCCTGCCCCCACCGGGAATGTTGCCTTAGCGGTCCTGGAGGAAATGGAGGAGGCCAGCATGGCAGATGAACGAGCGATGCACCGCTCGCTGGAACACACGATGGCGGCGGCTACCCAGAGCATGGGAGTCGACCCGGTTAGCCTGGACGACGCGCGTTCACGCAAAGACTGGCCGGCGTGGGATGCATCTACCAAGCGGGAGCTGGACCAGCATGCAACGCTACGCACGTGGGACCTCGTAGAACCCCCAGACGGTGCCAACATCGTTGGTAGCAGACTTGTTTTCCGCTACAAACACGACGTGAATGGTAATGTTGTAGCCCACAAGACCAGGCTCGTTGCGCAAGGCTTTTCCCAAACAGAAGGGATAGACTACAACGAGATGTTTTCCCCTACAGCCAAACTTTCCGCCATCCGTATAATTGCCGCAATAGCAGTCAGGAACGACTGGGAACTTGAACAGACCGACATTGATGGTGCATACCTCAATGCCCCGATTACCGAGATGGTCTACATGTGCCAGGCAAAAGGCTATGAAGCCCCTGGACAAGAACATCACGTTTGCCGTCTCAACCGCGCGATCTACGGCCTTAAACAGTCGGGAAGGGAATGGTACAATATGCTCTGTGGCATTATGTACAGGTTTGGATTCACACATTACGAAGTCGAACACGCTGTATTCCACAGATATGCTGTCCAGGATGCTCTCATCATCGCTGTAGACATCGATGACCTCACCATGGCCGGCAACTCCAAGCTCGTGATCTGCGCATTCAACAACGAATTGCGCACCGTTCTCAAAATTAAGGACCTCAGGGATTTGAGCTGGCTATTTGGAATAGAGGTGAAGCGGAACTGTGAGATGCGTACAATCTCGTTTTCGCAACGCACGTACATCGAGAAAATACTCGAAAGGTTTAATTTACAGGACGCTAATCCGCTCAGCACACCACTTGACCCCCACCACAAACTATCACTGTCCCAGTCCCCTTCCACCCCTTGCCAGTTTGACGAGATGCGAAACGTGCCCTACAGAGAGGCTATCGGATCCCTCATGTACGCAATGCTAGGCATGCTCCCAGACATCGCTTTCGCCGTCTCTTTCCTGGTGCAATTCATGCAAAACCCAGGGAGAGCACACTGGGAGGCCGTTAAAAGAGTCTTTCGCTACCTCAAGGGAACGAAAAATACCTGCCTTGTCATTGGAGGTACACGGAACGGACTCGAAGTGTTCTCAGACGCAGACTGGGCATCACAGGAACACAGACACTCGGTGTCTGGATACGTGTTCACGATTGACGGAGGGGCCGTCTCCTGGAGCTCAAAAAAGCAACCCATTGTTGCGCTATCAACTACTGAAGCCGAGTATATCGCTGCAACTCACGCTGCGAAGGAAGCGCTCTGGATTAGGATGTTCATCGCGGAAATTGCTCGACCACTCAGAAATCCTGTCACCATCCACCTTGACAACGTCTCTGCCATCTCCATTACCAAGAACGACGAGTACCACCCCCGGACGAAACATATCGATATCCGCTACCATTTTATACATCAAGCTGTACACGAAAGACTGATTCACGTCGACTACGTACCGACGGACGATATGGCGGCGGATATGTTTACGAAGGCCCTCCCCCGCCACAAAGTGCTACACCTGAACACGATGGTCGGGATGCGTTCTGCTTAAGGGGGGGTGTTGGAACGGAGACATGTAAGCACCGAACGCTGTACTGAATGGAGGCCCCGGTCATGTTCGACCGGGACCGGGTCATATACGACCGGGACCGTATATAAGTATTGATGACTAGAAAGTAGCTCCTCAGTGAACCGTCCGTTCACTGAGGTGCGTATTCCATTTGCACGCCTAAATACAACGACGCTAATTATATCATAGTCTGTCTGTATTTAGGTATAGTAATAGTATATCTCAGTGAACCGTCTGTTCACTGAGTCTGTCTGTATTTAGCTACTGCGCATAACCGCAACAGTATGTGCCTTCATTGAACACATACCCACCTGAAGAAGCCTTCGCTAACTCACCGCTTTTGTTGAAGATGCCGGTGGCGCTGTTACTTTTCAGAATGTGATTAATCCCAATACAACCCATGGTAAGTGCGACAATGCTTCGTCTCATCTCGTGTCATTTAATTCGGTCCTTCCGGATTTCATGCTTATTGGTGCTCACCAAACTGATCCACATGCAGATGGACGTCGGCAGCAAATATATGATTGGCTGGCGGGTCCCGACTCCCGATCAAAACATGCTCGTGCTCGAAAGGAACGACAAGAAAAGACCGGATCGTGGTTTATACAGGGAAAAAACTTCAAAGAATGGAAACTCGAGACCAACTCGTTCCTCTGGCTCCACGGCAAGCGTGCGTTTTCTCCTGCGTTCCTTGTTAATTCGTTTCTCCCGCTGACAGCCTAATGCAGCTGGCGCTGGGAAAACGATCCTATGGTGCGTAGATCAGTTGCTTCTAAGAACATGTGTTAACGCATGTATTGATTAGTTCTACTATCATCGAAGAGATTGTTCGTCACTGTGAGACAAGTCCCTCGATCGCATATGCTTATTTCTACTTCGAGTTCGACAACATGGGCATACATTCTGACACTGTTCTCCGGTCTGTCATTAGGCAGCTATTCTCCCAATGCACGCACACCCCTGACGTATTAGAGAAACTATTCTCTGAGAATGGGGACGGTCGCAGATCTCCCGCTCTCGAAGATTTAATTTCAACTCTGAAATTGATCATTCAGAGCTTCGACCATGCCTACATCGTTTTCGATGCACTCGATGAATGCCACGACCGCCGTGAGTTTCTGGAATTCCTTAAAGAGATACATGGCTGGGGACTTGGTCCATTACACCTGTTGGCTACGAGCCGTCGGGAGGATGATATCACGGGAGTGCTGAACCCTCTTGTTTCACATCTTGCACCCATGAACCACATCCTTGTCGACGGTGACATTCGTGTGCATGTATCTAAAACGCTGGAGGATGATGGGCAGTTTGCTGCGTACTCTTCAGAGGACAAGGAGAAAATCAAAGATGTTCTAACTAAGGGTTCACATGGAATGTAAAGTGGTCTCTCCGGCTTCTCATATGTTGTGACCGACTGATAAATTGCCAAGGTTTCGATGGGTAGCTTGTCAGTTAGACGCACTACGAGACTGCTTCACCCGTGACGACCTCATGGAGACATTGGAGTCGCTCCCAGTTGGTCTATATGAGACTTACGACCGAATTCTCTCAAACATTCGCCAGCAACACAGCCAGGGAGCTCTCAGGATGTTTGAGTGGCTTGCATTTTCGTCGAGAGCAATGTCGCTAAGAGAAGCCGTCGAAGTACTGGCCACGGATCCAGACTCAAGAGATGGACATTTTTACAAGCCAGGACGACGACCTCTGACTTCGCAAAAACTATTGGCCATGTGTTCCAGTCTAGTTACCATTACCCTTCCAGGCGCCGAGACATCATACAGATATGTCCATGACGAGGAAGATGACGAGGAAGAAAAGATTGACCCATATTGGGCAAGCTTTGATGGAGCCGCAAAGCTTACGCTGGCCCATTTTTCTGTTCAGGAATATCTGACCTCGGACTACCTCAGCCAACGAAACGACAAAATGTGTTTTTATCGCTTAAACACAAGAATTGCGAATACATCCATCGCTAGGACGTGTCTCGCTTACCTGCTGCAATTCAATCAGCCTGGATGCATACATTGGAATAGCCGGGCCTCCTATCCATTATCTGAATATGCTGCAGAAAACTGGACATACCACGCTGAGTCAGGCGATGGTCAATCAGATAGTTTACACTGGCTAACGATGGACCTTCTTCAAACCAATGCTGTCTATATGAACTGGCTGGCACTTTACAACCCGGATGATGCCAGGAACATATCATCTCGGCAGTGTACTCCTCTGTATTATATGTCATTGGCTGGGTTAAAAAGAGCGGTCGAAACCCTCCTGGAAGGTGGTGCAGATGCGAACGTCCGACAAGGTAGATGGGGCAGTGCCCTAGAGGTGGCGGTGTTTCACGGCCATGAGGACATAGTTCGCTTGCTTCTGACAAACGGAGCGGATGCGAACATGCAGGGCGGAACATATGGCACCGCGCTGCAGGTGGCGTCGGTTCATGGTCAAGAGGAGGTAGTTCGCTTGCTTCTAACAAACGGCGCGGATGTCAACGTGCAGGGAGGATTCTGTGGCACCCCGCTGCGGTAGGCATCGGTTGGTGGCTTTGAGGGCATAGTTCGCTTGCTTCTAACCCACGGAGCGGATGTCAACCTGAAGGGAGAGTATGGCACCGCGCTGCAGGTGGCATCGTTTGTTGGCATTGAGGGCATAGTTCGCTTGCTTCTATCAAACGGAGCGGATGTCAACATACAAGGGGAAATGTATGGTACCGCGCTGCAGGAGGCCTCGTTTCATGGCTATGAGGGCATAGTTCGCTTGCTTCTAACACATGGAGCGGATGTCAACGTGCAGGGAAGATATTATGGCACCGCGCTGCAGGCGGCATCCCTTCATGGCCATG
>QLPI01052186.1:0-23688 GCA_003314275.1 Chroogomphus rutilus
TTCCTTCTTTAGTCTAAAGTCCCTTACTTGGGCTGACACTCTCGGCACCCTTCTGGGTCTTTCTTCAGTCAAAATTAGTGGCACACACAAGCACATTGAAGCCAAGCCACCCCAACTGGTCTGCAGGACTTGACCAACTCCCATCTGCAATGTCGGCATTACCAAGACTTAACAGTTGTTTATCCTTTTTGACACAGTTGTTGTTGCAGTGACACTTTCCAATTCCCTGGGACACTTGAGGGAGTTAAGAGAGTTGAGAGAATTGCACACCAAGTCACTAACTCAGGTGTTTGTTGAGAAAAGTATGTTTCTCAGTGGTATAATACATTGTGGCTAATTAGTATAAAGGTGTTCTATAATATGGGTATCTAGTTTTTAATTGTTATTCCAAATCCGCATCTAATCCGTTTGTCCTCACAGTAACCTTAATCTCAATTTCTGAGTGATATATCCTCGATCTGAGTGTGCGTGGGGTGTTGTGGGGATGTTGGAAGAGGGAAATCTTGGAGAAGGTTGATGGAGAGTGGAGATAGCAATAGCAACCAACACGATGACGTAACTATCGTGGAAAGGGGTGTCGGAAGTCGGCGTGCATTGCACAGCAACCAAGCTTAAAGAGGAGTGAAATTGATTTTTTGATGTGCAGAACGGGACTGTAGGCTTATACATGTCGCGCCGGCGCCAACGATCGAAAAACTATCTAGCGCGACATGGTGACGGCGTTACGGCTTCGGGTGAAAAAAGCTCACGTTTACAACAATGTACAACTTGACGACTTGGTTGAATTACAAGCCTTTGGCTCTCCTTGTTACTCCAGCTGAGGCTGGATTCAGCCCATAAGAAACATTTAGCATATGTTTGCTTATTTCTGTATTGATTAAACTCTTCGACCAATTCATCGCCTTGAGAAAGACTCTACATAGGATAAAACTCGGTGACCTTTTTAGTATAAATTACAGTAATCAGAGTATAATCACAAATAACCATCTACATCAAATGATCACTTGGTACAATCATAATTATATATATTCTTGGACGACATCCTGAGCTCCCAGCGAATACTATCATGTTTCCCCAATATATGAACGTTGATTTCCCTTTCAACATCAATTTGTTTCAGCGGCATCTGTAAACAAAATTGATTCATAACAAAGGACTGGAACAACCTACCACAGCTGAAATAAAGAATAAAGCTTACCTGCATTTTGCGATCCCGCTGGAGCCATGTTCTCTATCTCTCCCAAACTCCTTCGGGCCCATGGATACTCATCGAGGTCAATCCGGTCTGTATTGGAAGCGGGGAGATCCTCGAGCTCAATTTCATTCGACGAGGAGAATCCAGTCTCAATTGACTCGGTGATGTTCCGGTCACCGAATTCGTCCATAATGGCATTATGCACCCGTCGTGTAGCTGCATGGAAGCTGCCAATGGGATGAGGGGAAGAGTGGGTGGTCCCATTAGTATGGGAATGCTTCTCTTGGAGATCCAAATGAATTCGACAGATGATAATGGAAGACAGGCTATATGAGGTATCAGTCATGTCACCCAAATAGTCTGATTTCAGGGCTATTACCTGTCCTGCAGAGGGATAAGAATCCCGGCAAGAGTAGGCTATTGAAATTTTATTAATTCGTTATTTTCACCAGTTATATTCAATGAATCATTTACTCTTAAGACCTGTCATAATCACGACTCAGGCAACTTAATGCAGGATTTTATTGAGAAATACCTTGTTTGTGATGGTTGCTGTTAAGGTTACTGTGAGCACGAACCTGAATGTGGATTAGATTTTGGAATAACAATTAAAAATTAGATACCCATATCGTAACACACCTTTATAATAATTAGCCACAATGTATTATACCACTGAGAAACGTACTTTGCTCAACAAACACCTGAGTTAGTGACTTGGTGTGCAATTCTCTCAACTGTCTCAACTCCCTCAAGTGTCCCAGGGAATTGGAAAGCGTGACTGCAACGACAACTGTGTCGAAAAGGACAAGCAACACAGCCTCGATAGTGGTAACTAGAGAATGAATAAGAATAATACAGAATTGAAACAAAGGAAGCTTCACTTCTGACAATCATGTGAATAGACAAGTCATTTGAAGGAATACAACCAACATAACTCACAAGTTAAGCTTGTTCAGGTCCATCTCAGTTAGTGCACAGTTGTTTATTTTTGCAATAAACTATGGAGTACAGATCAAGTTTTATTAGCCATCACAAAGTGAGAGGATGCAACACAAACCAAGTAACACACAATAGTTCCAATAAGTAAAAGACCAAGCACCAAAGCAGTCAGTCCCTTACGCTTCGAGACGGCATATGCCCGTGCCATTAAAAGCCCTGGTAGAATAGATAAGTAAATTTGTGAATGGAAAATTACAGCCATTGTCACCTTGGATTGCAAGAAGGGGTAGCATAGAAATACTATCACCCAAGTGAGCAAAGTCATTACATGCACTGTGTTGACATTAGATTCTGTGTTAAACAGCGTGAGAGTCTTACTAGACCCATATGAATGTGAACTGTTTTCGAGCCATGAAAGAGAACTACTCACCTTGATGGATAGATTTGGGAGAATCTGGTTAATTATTGAGAAGAACATCAAGTAGATGACCAGTGCATAGCGAGCCAAAATATACAGGACTGATCCTAGTCTAAGCTTCTTCCGCCAGATATGTGTTCTCTCATAACGGAATGTGAGGAGTGTGTCATACACCAAGAGTGCTATTTCAAATAGTGAGATCAAAACGAGGTCCACATAAAATTACTACTGAGCTTACTCAACGCAGCAATCAAAGAATGGTTCAAAGCGAAACTGTCCGGATCATAAATTTCGGCGAAACCGAGCATTTTAGGGTACTCACAAATCAGTCTCCTGCTGGATTAAGACTCGATTACTCTCTTGAGAGGACATCTTGTGAGTGAATGTTGAGATGGACTGGATCGTGTGTTGGAACAAGATGCTGATGGACAGAGGCGGAAAGTCCAAGCTTTATGAGAGTCATGGCTCGGTGAAAGGAACGGATGTTATTGCAACCCATGTGGATAGTATTCCTTGCACGGTCTCGCTTGATGATAAATGATATATAGAGGCAGCAACGCGACGGACGCCATTCATGAAACATGATATCAAGTACTTGAAATAGCCTTACAACGAACAACGATTCTTCTGCGTCGTGCCAGAGCTCTGATCTCAACTTAAACACCTTGAACCACCTTCAGGGGCTGTTTTAGGAATTAAGAATAGAATTCATTGAATGTGTACGGAAGTCTCCACCTAACGCTGAACAAAAAGTGAAACATCAGACGTTGCGAGAAGCTTGAACCGTCTTGTACTAACAAACCAGTGGCACTCAATCCGTAGCAATAGCTGAATACCTGAGTTCACCAGTCAATTCAACTCACCTCATCCCAGTGGTTGGTGATACACGTCTGAAGGAGTAAGCCAAACAACAGTTTCATCAATCGGTTGGCACCTCACCACGTTAGTTTTAAGTAACTTCTCCATGTTATGGTTAATCTTGGTCCGACTGACTATAATTTGTTTCTAGGCACATACTGGGTAAATCTCATTCTCTTTCCCGGAGTTGAGGCATGCACTTACCTCAAGCATCTCGAGCCTCGTGATATGGCACTGTTTATCGGGGATTGGGGGAAAGGGTTGATACATGTTGAGCGAATCCTATTTGGTTCTCTCCAATAGGGTGTTCTCGAAAGAGATTTCAGGTTATTTTCTTGCATGAGGTTAGAGATTGGAACTTAGTAAGGATGCGGGAGTTCCTATTCTTGCTGGATTTACGCGAGGTTCGAAACACGCCGAGCACGATGAATGCTTTCTTGGGTGTCGACGTGGCAAGGTGCGAGTGCATGCAGCGGGCCGGAAGGTCAATGTGAGCTAGGGCGGGTACAGCGGAGGGGTCTGAGGTTGCTACAAATGGCACGCCTGGTGGCCACTGTCCGAACGGTCCAGAATGCGATGTAGCCGAGGCGCGTGCATGTGGCGCGCACCATCATGACCTCTGTAAATGGGCAAAGCGGCGTTTGAACGGGGTTGGTTCGAGGTCTTGTCCCGGCGCTGCAAGTCTGTAGCGCTTTTCGACGCGCTCTTCGATGCGCGCCGCGTGGAGACTCCTCCACTTACCCAGCAGGCTCCCGCGCAGGCCCAACACCGCACTATGTGTCTGATTCGCCCTCGTGTGTTCGTGTCGACCAAACCCACGGTATGTTCTCGGTTGAGCTTACTATCGAGAAAATCTTGCCATGGACAACCAACGTGGTCATGTGCCCACCGACTGATGAAACTGTCGTTCAATTTACTCTGTCAGAATGCTATCACAAACCACTAGGATGAGATGGTTTAAATTGACCATTGTACACTGGTTTGTTTCCATGCCTACCGATTGAGCGTCAGTGGTTCGTTGGTAATAGGTGGTTCATGTTTCTCACGCGGTCTGATGTGCCAGTTTTTGTTGAGTGTCAGGGGTCGCAGTGACATGGAAGCGTGGGTTTGACAATCGACAAAGTGATTTGTCGGTATTTAACCTGGGTCGTGGTTAATGGCGAGTCTCATAATCGATTCCCGCAGCCTTGGGACATGGCAGAACTCACCATATATATGCGCAAGCGATGACGGCGGCAGCGACGATACGCGTTTGTCAATCCATGTCGGTCAACGGTGAGTTATGCTCGAGTGTTTGTCGGCATGCGCTGGTCAACCGATGTGTATCAGGCGGGTGCGTACCTATTCGGTCAAGACAGAGAGAATATGTGTTTCAATGTGCGCAGAGCATTTAACTGCGCAACGTGAGGGCGGTCGACTTGTGAGTGCGGGGACTCGTAGCGGCCGTCGCAAGCGGTGAACTCAGTGTGCAACACTCGTGGGTGCAGGGAACCGTAGAGTCGGTCGACTTGTGAGTGCGATGAGTATGGGGAATTGTATGTACTACGGACGCGAGTTTGCAGGAGCAATTTGGTAATGTTGTCGTCAATCTTGCCATTTCGCTGGTGCCAGATACTTGAAGCGCGGCGTGAACCCAGAAGTACGCAAGAAACTATAGATTGCACCTTTCATACTGACCCGAATTTCAGGGTTATGTCGCTAATGAGGTGGAGACGGAATAGCACTTTGAAACTCGCTAACTTTTTTTATATAGATGTACTATAAAAACAAATTGGGATCACACTTTGCTTTGTATAACACTCTGAAATGAGGGAAATTCAAGTTTATTGTTGTGGTTTGCCTGTATTGACAGAAAAGTCTCTATAAATCTTTACTCTACACTCCAGGCTCTTAATCTTGTCATATACAGTTCCTGGTTTAACCTCCAACATTCAACATTCAACATTCAACAACTACCCCAAATAGGATATAGGGTAAGTTTCTCAATGAAACTTCTCTCTAATCCATATCTCCCACTCTGTCTATATATCCTCTGATACATGTTTCAAGAGAAAGGGACACTTGAACACCTGTCATGACTAATCTACCCAACCAGAATTAGGATAAAAAGAAAGATATTACATGAGAATCGCTCGCTATCCTCAACAATTCCCCCACCTCAGCTTGTTGGTCGTCATTATCATATGATTAGGACCATGTTGATCCGAACACTTATGTTTTCTTTATCCTGATCTACAGGTCTTCTTTTATATATAACCTTGTCTTGCTTATACCTAGCTCTGGCATTGTGAGAAAGTGTTGTTCAATTGAAGGAAAAAGAGCACCACTCCCACAAATTTTCTCATAAAATAAAATGGTCAATACACACCCGGGTGACACTTGAAATTCAAATTTGAAAAGCTGTACTTGCATGCCCCCACCATTGTCCTCCGCCATCCCATTTCTCAACCAGACATCAACATAATACGTTGGTGCTGGGTTCTCTCGGGATCGGTTTCAATATCATGTTACCGATCTTTAAGAATGTCATGGTCGAAAATTGTCAGAATTCTCCCGTGAAGAATGGTGCCAATGGATCGTGATCAGCTCTACTTCTTAGCTTTGTGGGATAGGCGAGGAGCCGACACAATGGGTGATCTGAGTCGGGGATTGGTATTGGGTGGCCTCAAGCTCGGGCGTGATAGTGACGCTTCAACCTTATTTGAATTTAATGTAATTCATTTTCGTTCTTTATACTGTCCTCAATATCCCAAGCGATTGTCGATGTTATTCACAGGGAGTGATATCAGGCAGGTGACGGCACAAATGATACTCACTGTTATTTTGGCCATGAAACTTGAAGAATGGAAGGCCCCAACCCTAATAAAGCCTATTGATATTTCAGCTCAGACGAATCTTGACAGTCTGAGAACAATACCTTGAATGAAAGCTATGGATCCGTTCTGGTACTAGGAGTATAGGTAGGATGCAAGCCCATCCATTTCATATCCTGGGGAAAACTGTCAAATGAGTAGCGCAAAATATTTGGTTTATATTTCAGATTGGCATCTTTGAGGTTCACATTAAGATATCTTGATGTTTTCATTTAATAGCCCCGATGGCGCGTTTATCCTTGAAAGCACAGTTTCATTGTGATATATCCTCGATCTGAGTATGCGTGTGGGGTTGTGGGGATGTTGGAAGAGGGAAAACTCGGAGGTTGACGGAGAGCTAGAGATAGCGACAGGAACCAACACGATGCCGTAACTATCGTGAAACGGGATGTCAGAAGTCGGCGTGCATTGCACAGCAACCAAGCTTAAAGAGAAGTGAATTTGATATTTTGAAGTGCAAAACGGGACTGTAGGCTTATACATGTCGCGCTAGCGAAAACGATCGAAAAACTATCTAGCGTGACATGGTGACGGCGTTACTGCTCCGGGTGATCACATTTACAACAATGTGCAACTTGACGTCGTGGTTGAATTACCAGCCCTTGGCTCTCCCTGTTACTCCAGCCTCGGCTGGAGTGAGTCCGTAAGAAAAATTTAGGGTATGTTTGCTATTTTTGTATTTATTAACCTCTCGGACCAATTGATCGCCTTAAGAAAGAGCGTATATAAGATGAAATTCGGTGACTTCTTTAGTATAAATTAAAGTAATCACAGTATAATCACAAACAACCATCTACATCAAATGATCACTCGGTACAACCATAATTATGTATGTAGTTTGGTGTAACAGATTAGTTCTCTGTGGGGTTTTCCTGGGGTATAATATTGAGGTGTCGGTTGTATAAATAGGGGAATATTCTTGGGTATTTTCTGGTTATTTCTTCTATATTTATTGTGAAGGGAATTAATCCTATATGGCAATTCTACTGGGAGCTGAGTCCCGGGTTTGGCCTGCGCTTAGGCGCCGTGCCAAGAAACCGGCCTGGGCGCCAAGGTGCCGGTTTATGGAATTGTGGTCCTCCCACAAGGTAGAAATAATAGATAGTGAAATATAAAAATGGTATTTAGTATTGGGAGCTTAAATATCGAACCAGGTATTGGTACGACGAGTATCAATTGTTTTCTTCCGGAATAGGAAAGTGCGATGCCCGGCGCTGAACCGAAGGTTCAGCGCGGAAGGGAGTTTTGAGACTATCTCGAGGTTTAGTGAGGGTGGGGATGTAGAAAGGTAAGTCTACTTTTCTTTATTTTAGCTAGATACAGCTAGCTATTTATAAGAAATAAAAGGCTGTGTAATCATGAAAAATTATCAGAATGTGACCGGAGGCCATTCTGATACGGCCGGGTGCGTGATGGAATATGGGTATGTGGGAAAAGCAAAAGATTTTGGGCCGTGCCCTTGAAAAAGATAGAAGAATGTGGAAAATAATCATATTAACATAGCTTGCCCATCAGTGATCTTCCATCCATCACCCCTGCTGGACTATTTAGGCCTTGTATCAGGTACCAGGCCAAGTAGGTGGTATTCATCCAAAACCGTTCCTAAAATCACGAGAATATTCCTGTAGCTTCTTGATATTATCTGTAAAGCCTGTAAGAAGTTGTACTTTGAGGGGAATAGAATTGGGGGAGTTATTCAAGTTTTAGTGCTGAAGTGAACAGGAGAATATATATAACCACTCATAAAATTCCATTGGTTCTAACAATATATACTCTAGGACGACATCCTGAGATCCCAGCGAATACTATTATACTACTCCTGGTTCCCCAATATATGAACGTCGATGTCCTTTTCAATGTCTATACTGTTTCAATGGCATCTGCAAACAAAATTGAATCATCACAGAGTACTGTAACAACCCACAACAGCTGAAATAAGGAATAAACCTTACCCAAACTTTGCGATCCTGCTGGAGCCATGTTCTCTATCTCCCCCAAACTCCTCCCGGCCCATGGATACTCATCGAGGTCAATCTGGTCTGTATTGGAAGCGGGGAGATCCTCGAGCTCAATTTCATTCGATGAGGGGAACCCAGTATTAATTGACTCGGTCATGTTCTGGTTACCAAATTCATCCATAATGGAATTATGCATCTGTCGTGTAGCTGCATGGAAGCTGCCAATTGGATGAGAGGAAGAGTGGGTGGTGCCATTAGGATGGGAATGCTTCTCTTAGAGGTCCAAATGAATTTGACAGATGATAATGGTAGACAGGCTACATGAGGTGTCAGTCAAGTCACCCAAATAGTTGTATTTCAAGGCTCTTACTTGTCCTGCAGATGTCAAGTCCACAACACCGAGTACCAGCTCACTCGTGTAAGGGCAACCCTCTTACAGCCCCGAGGTATATCTCGGAGGCGAGCTAAGCAGGGGGAATCCAAAGATTATTTAATTATCTACTACCTAAATACATGTGGAGTCCTCACCTAAGCAGGGGGAATCCAAAGAGGAAAGTCTAAGGATCCCGCTGCTAGTGAGCCCCTTTTATACTCTTTATATGGGTGGTCTGTGCACTAGCTTACAAATCAATACATCGGAGTTTGTAGAGCCAATCTCTTGGTACTAAGTCCGAGGCTCAGGTATTTGCTCCAAGTTCTAGTCATCATGTGTTAAGACCTTTCTGTCTCCACTCGGTGGTTTCTGGGCCTCTTAGCCTCGGAGTTGGTTGGAGTTCGAAGTAGGACTTCGGACCTGTATCAGGCCTCGGAGCTGATCGGAGTTTGAAATGGGACCTCGGAGTTGGATCGGAGTTTAAAGAGGGTCGTCCCCTGACAACTCGGGAATACCGACCAACCGGCCCTTGCCCACATCATCTCGCACTACCACGCGGCCTCGGCTCAGTACACCCGGTACATCGTCTGGACCACTCCTCTCATCCTATCCCCTTCATTGTTCCTTCACCCCCTATCCACTCCTTGATCCGTTCCCCCTGAACAACATGATGGCCACTCATTGTCCTGGCCACTGCCTATTGTTTTATCTTCGGTCGTCCTCTATTGTTCTATTCTCACCCACCACTTCATTATCTTATTCTCAGCCATACTCTATTATTCTAATCACGCTTACATTCCTTATTCTATTTTTTACCACTGTGGACAATGCCTCCATGTGGTTTCTTCATACCTTATTGTTTCCATTCCTTATGCCACCCTGTTCCACATCTTGCTTCTTAACTATATAAGTAGTAGGATGTATATAGATAGTTCCTCACTCAGAATATGGATTTGGTCTGCACCCCTTAATCTGTTTCCCATTTCTAAAGTCCTTTGCTCGAGCCGACGCCCTCGGCATCCTCACGAGACTCCCCCTACTATCCAAATTAGTGGCATGCACAGAACAGCAGGGTGCAACGCACGAGCACATTGAAGCCTAGCCACTCCAGAATGGTTTTCAGGACTTAACCAATATTTTGGCATTACCGAATCCTGACAGCAGAGGAGTAAGAATCATGGCAAGAGTAGGCTATTGACAGTTTATTAATTCCTTATTTGCACCAGTTATATCCAAGGAATCATTTACTCTTAAGACCTGTCATAATCACTACTCCGCCAACTTTATGCAGGATTTTATTGAGAAATACCTTGTTTGTGATGGTTGCTGTTAAGGTTACTGTGAGCACGAACCTGACTGTAGATAAGATGCTGATTTGGAATAACAATGAAAAGATAGATACCCATATCATAGCACACCTTTATGATCATTAGCCACAATGTATTATACCACTGAGAAACATACTTTGCTCAACAAACACTTGAGTCAGTGACTTGGTGTGCAATTCTCTCAACTTTCTCAACTCCCTTAAGTAGCCCAGGGAATTGGAAAGAGTCATTGCAAAGACAACTGTGTCAAAAAGGATAAGCGAGGTATCTATAATAGTGAACACTAGAGAATGCATAAGTATAAAACAGAATTGAAACAAAGGAAGCTTCACTTCTGAAAATCATGTGAATAGACATGTGATGTGTAGGAATACAATCAACATAAATCACAAGTGAAACTTGTTCAGGTCCATCTCAGTTGCTGCACAGTTGGCTATTTTTGTATAAAACTATGCAGTGCATATCAAGTTGTATTAGTCATCACAGACTGAGAGCATGCAATATATACCAAGAAAGGCCCAATAATTCCAATAAGTAAAAGACCAAGCACCAAAGCAGTCAGTCTCTTATGCTTCGAGAGCTTCGAGACAGCATATGCCTGTGCCATTAAAAGCCCTGGTAGAATAGACAAATAAATTTGAGAATGGAAAATTAGAGCCATTGTCACCTTGGATTCCAAGAAGGGCTACAATACCAATACTGTTAGTAAAGTAAAGAGAGTGATTACATGCACTGTGTTGACATTAGATTCTGTGTTAAACATCATCATAGCCTTACTCGAGAGGTATGAATGTGAATTCTTTGTGATCCATGGCATAGAACTACTCACCTTGATGGATAGATTTGGGACGAAAATGCCAATTATTAAGAGGAACATGAAGTAGATGACCACCGGATAGCGAGACAAAATATACAGGACTGATCCTAATCTAAGCTTCTTCCTCCAGATATGTTTTCTCTAATAATGGAATGTGAGGAGTGTGTCATAAACCAAGAGTGCTATTTCAAACAGTAAGATCACAATGAGGTCCACATAAAATTACTATTGAGCTTACTCAACCCGGCAATCAAAGAATAGTTCTCAGCCAAACTGTCCAGATCATAAATTTCCTCGAAACTGAACAGTTTAGGGTGCTCACAGATCTGTTTCCTGCTGGATTAAGACTTGATTACTCCCTGAAGAGGACATCTGGTGAGTGAATGTTGAGAAGGACAGGATCGTGTGTTGGAATGAGAGGCTGATGGATAGAGGCAGAATGTGCAAGCTTTATGAGAGTCATGTCTGGGTGAAAGTTATGGACATCATTTCATCCAACGGAGATAGTATCTCTAGCACGGGACACCGGAGATATGTGGAGGCAGCATTGTAATGGAGGTCACTTCTCAACGAGGACAGTATCTCTGACATGGTACACTAGAGGATATGTAGGGGCAACATTTCAACAAGGGACATTTACCAACAAAGCCAGGATCTCTGCTGTGGTACACTGGATGATATGTAGAGGTATCATTGCAATAGAGGTCATTTATATCAGATGATAACAAGAGCAGGAAATTTGCACGTCGTTAATAGGTTCCAATCTCTAGCATCATGCAAGAAAATAACCTCTCTGAAAACCCACATAGCATTCGCTCACCATTTATCAACCATTCTCCAAATCCCCAGAAAACAGTGCTATATCACGCAGTGCGAAAAGATTGAGCTGCTAAGGATATGCACAGTTAGACCAATGTATGTCTCAGCCATTACTGAGAGATGCTATGTGCTTAGAAAAAATGAATAGTGAGTGGAACAAAGATTAACCATGATAAGTTACTTCGTTGGATATAGGTTCTAGGGGCAACATTTCAAGAAGGGACATTTACCAACGAAGCCAGGATCTCTGGCGTGGTACACTGGATGACATGTAGAGGTAGCATCACAATAGAGGTCATTTATGTAAGATGATAACAAGAGCAGGAAATTTCCGTGTCTAAGTTCCAAACTCTAACATCATGCAAGAAAACAACCTCTCTGAAAACGATTAGGATTTGCTCACCATGTATCAACCCTTCTCCATATCCCCAGCAAAAAGTGCATTATCACATGGTGCGAGAAGCTTGAGCTGCTAAGGGGGTGCACAGCCAGAACAATGTATGTCTCAACCCTGACCAAGAGACACTATGTGCTTAGAAAAAATGAATGGTGAGTGGAACAAAGATTAACCATAATAAGTTACTTTGCTGAATGTAGGCGGGGTTCGAAACATGCCGGGCACGATGAATACTTTGTTGGGATTAATGTGCCGCTGTCGACGTGGCCATGACACAATTTACCTTCAGCAGGAACTGATTTATACAAACTTGAATACTACTCTGACATAATACATAGGTCTGATCTGCAGTGTAGTTTGGTGAGGCAGATTAGATCTCTGTGGGGTTTTCCCAGGGCAGAATATTGAAGTATTGGCTGTATAAATAGGAGAATATCCTTGTAGATTTTCTGGTTATTTTATTGATATTTTTTGTTAAGGAAAATATTGCTCTATAGTAATTCTACTGGGAGCTGAGTCCCAGGTTTAGCCTCCGCTTAGGCGCCGTTCTGGGAAACCGGCCTGGGCACCAAAGTGCCGGTTTATGGAATTGTGGTCCTCCCACAAGGTAAAAATAATAGATGATGAAATGCAAAAATGTTATTTGTTACTGGGAACTTAACTCTCGATCCAGGTATTGGTACGACAAGTTTCTGGTGTTTTTGTCTGAAATAGGAAAGTGCGATGCCCGGCGCTTAACCTTCGGTTCAGCGTGGAAGGGAGTCTTGATGTTATCTCGAGGTTTAGTCAGAGTGGGGATGTAGAAATGTAATCTCTACTTGTCTATGGTTTAGCTAGATACAGCTAGGTATTTATAAGAAATAAAAGGCTGTGTAATCGTGAAAAATTATCGGAATGTGACCGGAGGCCGTTCTGATATGGCCAGGTGCGTGATGGAACGTGGGTATGTGGGCAAGGAAAAAGATTTGAGCCGTGCTCTGGAAAAAGATAGAAGAGTGTGAAAAAGAATCATATTAAAATTTCTTGCCCATCAATGAGCTCCCATCCATCAGCCCTGAGGAACTATTTGGGCCTTGTACCAGGTACCAGGCCAAGTAGGTGGTATTCATCCAATATTGCCCCTAAAATCACGGGAATATTCCTGCAGCTTCTTTGTATAGTCTGTAAAGCCTGTAAGAAGTTGCACTTTGAGGGGAATAGAATTGGGGGAGTTATTCAGGTTTTAGTGCTGAAGTGAACAGGAGAATATATATAACCACTCATAAAATTCCATTGGTTCTAACATGCAGGTCCTGCTTTTACGTGCAACGTTCAACTACTTCGCATAGTATACAGGATAAGTTTCTCAACGGTCCTGCTTTCTAATGGATATAGTCCACTCTGTCGAGATATACCACTGTACCTTTTTCACGTGTTCAGATAGGTTCATATGTCATTTCACTCCACTGTCAATCATGCCAGAACGGGACTGTAGACTGATCCATGTCGCGCTAGCGATGAAAACGATCGAAAAAGGACAAACTATCTAGGGTGACATGGTGACTGCATTACAGCTTGGGGTGACAAAAGTCACTTTACAACACATGTGCAACTTGAGGACTTGCTTGGTTTACAAGCTTTGGATTTTATTATTTCTCCAGCTCACGTTTGATTTATTCCGCGAGAGAAATACTTTGTTCTCCTTTTTGTATTTATTAAATTATTGAACCAATTGATCTCATTAAGAAAGAGCCTATATAATATGGAATTCGGTGACTTCTTTAATATAAATTAGAGTATTCACAGTATAATCACAAATAAATATCCAATCGGCACAATAATAATTATATATATTCTAGGACGACATTCTGAACTCCCAGTGAATACTATCATACTACTTCTGGTTCCCCAATATATGTCGATGTCCTTTTCAATCTCAATATTGTTTCAACAGCATCTGCAAACAAAATTCAATCATCACAGAGAACGGGAACGACCCACCACAGCTGAAATAATCAATAAAACTTACCTGAATTTTGCGATCCCGCTGGAGCCGTGTGCTCTATCTCTCCCAAACTCCTCCCGGCCCATGGATACTCATCGAGGTCGATCCGATCTGTATTGGAAGCGGGGAGATCCTCGAGCTCAATTTCATTCGACGAGGGGAATCCAGTATCAATTGACTCGGTGATGCCCCGGTCACCGAATTCGTCCATAATGGCATTATGCATCCGTCGTGTAGCTGCATGGAAGCTGCCAATGGCATGAGGGGAAGGGTGGGTGGTACCATTAGGATGGGAATGCTTCTCTTGGAGGTCCAAATGAATTCGACAGACGATAATGGCAGACAGGCTATATGAAGTATCAGTCATGTCACCCAAATAGTTGGATTTCGGGGTTATTACTTGTCCTGAAAAGGACCAAGAATCGGGCCAAGAGTAGGCTATTGACATTCAATTAATTCGTCACTTGCACCAGTTATATCCAATGAATCATTTACTCTCAAGACCTGTGATAATCACTACTCAGCCAACTTTATGCAGGATTTTATTGAGAAATACCTTGGATGTGATGGCTGCTGTTAAGGTTACTGTGAGCACGAACCTGAGTGTGGATCAGATGTAGGTTTGTAATGACAATTAAATATTAGATACCCATATCGTAGCACACCTTTCTAATAATTAGCCACATTTTATTATACAAATGAGAAACATACTTTGCTCAATGAACACCTGAGTTAGTGACTTGGTGTGCAACTCTCTCACCTCTCTTAACTCCCTCAAGTTTCCCAGGGAATTGGAAAGTGTTACTGCAACGACAACTGTGTCGAAAACGATGAGCAACACAGCCTGAATAGCGTTGACTAGAAAATGTATAAGCAGTAACACAAAATTGAAACAGAGAAAGCTTCACTTCTGAAAATCATGTGAATAGACATGTGATGTGAAGTTAAAAAAAAAATTACTCACAAATGAATCTTGTTCCGGCCCATCTGAGTTAGTGCACAGTTGTTTGTTTTTGCAAAAAACTATGCAGTGCAGATCAAGTTTGATTAGTCATCACAAATTGAGAGCATGCAATACATACTAAGAAACACCCAATAATGCGAATAAATAAAACACCGAGCACCAAAGCAGCCAGTCTCTTAAGCTTCGAGACGGCATATGCCCGTGCCATTAAAAGCCCTGGTAGAATAGATACGTGAATCTGTGAATGGAAAATTAGAGCCATTGTCACCTTGGATTCCAAAAAGGGGTAGAAAAGCAATACTACTAATACTGTAAGCTAAGTCATTACATGCACTGTGTTGACATTAGGTTTTGTGTTAAACATCATGAGAGTCTTACTAGACCCATATGAATGTCAATTCTTTGCGATCCATGGCGCACAGAACTACTCACCTTGACGGATAGATTTGGGAAATTGTCAAGTATTGAGAGCAACATGAACAAGATGACCCCTGGATAGCGAGCCAAAATATACAGGAATGATCCTAATCTCAGCTTCTTCCTCCAGATATGTTTTCTCTCATAACGGAATGTGAGGAGTGTGTCATAAACCAAGAGTGCTATTTCAAATCGTGAGATCACAACCAGGTCCACATAAAATTACTACTGAGCTTACTCAACGCAGAAATCGCGACATAGTTCCTAGACAAACTGTGCGGATCATAAATTTTCTCGAAACCGAACAGTCTAGGGTACTCATACATCCGTCTCCTGCTGGATTAAGACTCGATTACTCCCTCGAGAGGACATTTGGTGAGTGAATGTTGAGAAGGACGGGATCGTGTGTTGGAATAAGAGGCTGATGGAAAGGGGCAGAAAGTCCAAGCTTTATGAGAGTCATGGCTCGGTGAAAGGAATGGATGTTATTGCAATCCATTTGGATAGTGTTCCTGGCACGGTCTCGCTTGATGACAAATGATGTGTAGGGGCAGGAACGCGATGGATGCCATCCATGAAACATGATATCAAGTACTGGAAGTAGCCTTTCAACGAACAGCGATTCCTCTGAGTCGTGCCAGAGCTCCGATCTCAATCTAATAACCTTGAACAACCTTCATTAACAGGATGTTGTAGGAATTCAGGATAGGACTCCTTGAATGTGTACGGACGCCTCCACCTAACGCTGAACAAAAAGTGAAACATCAGACGTTGCGAGAAGCTTGAACCGTCTGCTACTAACAAACCATTGGCACTCAATCCGTAGCCATAGCTGAATACCTGAGTTCACCAGTCAGTTCAACTCACCTCATCCTAGTGGTTGGTGATACATGTCTGAAGGAGTAAGCCAAACAACAGTTTCATCAATCGGTTGGCAACTCACCACGTTCGTTTTAAGTAACTTCTCCATGCTGTGGTTAAGCTTGGACCGACTGACTATACATTTTTTTAGGCACATACTGTGTATATCTCATTCTCCTGACCGGAGTTGAGGCGTGCACTTACCTCAAGCATGTCGCGCCGCGTGATATGACACTGTTCATAGGGGATTGGGGGAAAGGGTTGATACATGTTGAGCGACTCCTATTTTGGTTTTCTCCAATAGGGTGTTCTCGAAAGAGATTTGAGGTTGCTTTCTTGCATGAAGTTAGAGATTGGAACTTAGTCGCGATGCGGAAGTTCCTGTTTTTGCTGGATTTACGCGGGGTCCGAAACGATGAATGCTTTCTTGGGTGTCGAGGTGCCAAGGTGCGAGTGCATGCGGCAAGCGGGAGGGTCAAAGTGAGCCAGGGAGGGTACAGCGGAGGGGTATGAGGTTGCTGGAGATGGCACGCCTGGTGGCTAAGGTCCGAACGGTCCAGAATGCGATGTAGCCGAGGCGAGTGCCTGGCGTGTGCAGCATCATGACCTCTGTCAATGGGGCATGCGGCGTTTAAACGGGGTTCGAGCTTGTGTCCCGGAACTGCAAGTCTGTAGTGCGTTTCGACGTGCTTTTCGATGCGCGCCGCATGGAGACTCCTCCACTCACCCATCAGGCTCTCTCCCAGGGCCAACACCGCACTATGTGTCTAATTCGGGCTCGTGTAATCGTGTAGACAAATACGACGGCATGTTCTCTGGTAAGCTTACTATGGAGAAGTTTTTGCCATCGAAAACCATTTTCCCACCGATTGATGCAACTGTCGTTTGGCTTACTCTGTCAGACATGTATCATGAACCACTAAGATGAGATGGTTTAAATTGACCAGTGAACACTGGTATGCGGCCATGGCTACGAATTGAGCGTCACTGGTTCGTTGGTAATAGGCGATTCAAGTTGCTCGCACCGTCTCATGTGCCACTTTTTGTTGAGCGTTAGGGGTCGCAGTGACATGGAAGTATGGGTTTGACAATTTACAAAGTGAGTTGTCGGTGTGAAACCTGCGTCGTGGTTAACGGTGAGTCTCATAATCAATTCCCGTGGCCTTGGGACATGGCAGAACTCACCATATATATGCGCAAGCGATGGCGCCGGCGGCGACGATATGCGTTTGTCAATCCATGTCGGTCAAGGGTGAGTTACGCTGCATTGTTTGTCGGCATGGTGGTGCGCAACGGTGGTCGACCGATGTGTATCATGTGGGTGCGTACCTATTCAGTCAAGACAGAGAGAATATGTGTTTCAATGTGCGCGGAGCAATTAACTGCGCAACGTGAAGGCGGTCGACTTGTGAGTGCCGGGAAGGATCGCAGGGGGTGAACTGAGTCCGCGACACCCGTGGGTGCAGGGAACCGTAGAGTCAATCGACTTGTGAGTGCGATGAGTGTGGGGAATTGTATGTACTATGGACGCGAGTTTGCAGGAGCAATTTGGTAACGTTGTGGTCGATCTTGCCATTTCGCTGGTGCCAGGTACTTGAAGCGCGGCGTCAACGCGGAGGTACGCATGAAACAATAGATTGCACCTTTCATGCTGACCCGAATAACAGGGTTATGTCGCTAATGAGGTGGAGACGGAATAACACTTTGAAACTCCGTAACCTTTTAATATAGATGTACTGTAAAAACAACTTGGGATCACAATTTGCTTTTGTCTATCAGTCTGAAATGAGGGAAATCGAATTTTCTTGTTGTGGTCTGCCTAAATTGACAGAAAAGTCTCTATAAATCTTTACTCTACACTCCAGGCTCTTAATCTTGTCATATATAGTTCCTGCTTTAGCGTCCAACAGTCAACATTCAACACCTCCTCCACATAGGATATAGGGCAAGTTTCTCAATGGCCTTCTTTCTGATCCATATCTCCCACACTGTCCATATATTACCTCACATAGGTCTCAAGAGAATGAGACACTTGTACATCTGTCATGATTAATCTACCCAACCAGAGTTAGGATAAAAAGAAAGATATTACATGAGGATCGTTCGCTATCCTCAACACTCCCCCCACCTCAGCTTGTTGGTTGTCATTATCATATGATTACGACCATGTCAATATGAATACTTATGTTTTCTTTGTCCTGATCTACAGGTCATCATTTATATATAACCTTGTCTTGTTTATGTTGGCATAAGCAAATCAGATTTTTTATGACTTTTACAAAACTTACGACTTTTAAGAGTGTATCACGATTTATTCATGAAGACTGAAATTTTATGGGCTGAGTCAAGTTTATCAAGATGCAATATGTGTACACATGCATTTTTGGAGCCTTTTTTTACTGATTTGAGTCAGGTTGAGTCGAGAGGCAGCTGTATATGTTGCCTAATACGTGCACAAGATTGAGCTAGTTGTTCTTGAGTTTTTCATCATTTTTCCGAATTTACTGCAGTTGTTTTCAAGCTCTGTTTGTGTTCCATTCTAGTATGGAACGTACCGAACCTCTGGTTTCAGCATCTACATGCCCATAACGGGAAGGAGTACCGTTAGTAAAGTAATGTACTATTCGAAGCCGGTTAACGACTAGATTAGTACTTTATATCCATTTAGCTAAGTCCGATTGTTTATGATTAAAGAAGAACAAATCCATGTATTCTATCTATGACCTCAATTCCATCTTCAAAACAAAGTGAAGTGTTCATGTCATCGAGCATTCCTATCGAGACTGGAAGGAGTCTGGCCAACTTTGTTCAGTATCAATGTTATGACTCGGTAAAGCCAAGTGGTCGGCCAAGTCCTGCAGACTGCTTCAGGGTGGCTAGGCTTCACCGTGCTCATGCGTTGCACCCTGCTGTTCCGTGCATGTGTCAAGCGTCGGATACTGACGGACTTCGGTACTGCCGAGGGGTGTTGTCGAAAGGTCGGGCGGACTATGGCCAAGTCCTGCAGGCCAAGAGTAGTGGCGTTGGCTTCAACGTACTCGTGCGTTGCGCCCTACTTGCCGTGTGTGCCACTGTATTTGCAACAGACAGATACTTGGGGGGATGCTGAGGATGCCGGCCCGAGTCGAGGACTTAACAGAAGAGAAGAAGGTAGAAGGGCCTAAGCCTAGTCGATACCCAGAATGAGGAAGTATGTACATCCATGTCCTACTTATATAGGTTAAGAAGCGACATGTGGAATAAGGAATGTGGGACAACAAGATATGCAGAGCATGTGGTCATTGTCCACAACGAGCAAAATTAGAACAAGGAATGCAAAGCGGGGATAGAACAATAAAAGACAAGATAATAGGATCGTGATTCAAGATGGGACAATAGGGAGTGGCCGAGTATAAAACAATGGGGTCGTGTCGAGGATAATACAAGGACAGGAAGTCCCGAGGTGAACGGACCGAGGAGTACGGATGGCGGATGTGCCGAGCCGGGACCGGCGCACCAAGTGTTATGCATGCGATGTGGGCACTTGGTCGTGGATATAGGATGATTGCTCGGTCGGCACTGCCGGTGGATGGGTCTCGGTACGTGGACTTGACAGCATGCCACTGATTTGGACAGCAGAGAGGCTTGTGAAGATGCCGAGGGTATCGGCTTGAGTGAAGGACTTTAGACAAGGGAAGGGCAGATGAGAGGGTGCAAACCAAGTTGATATTCTGAGTGAGGAACTATCTACATACATCTGCTACTTATATGGGTTAAGAAGCAAGATCTGGAACAGGGTGGCATAAGGAATGGAGAACAATAAGGTATGAAAAACCATGTTGAGGCATTGTCACAGTGATCAAGAATAGAATAAGGAATGTAGGTGAGAATAGAATAATAGAATATGGCTGAGAATAAAATAATGAAGGAGTGGGTGAGAATAGAACAATAGAGGACAGCCGAAGATAAAACAATAGGGCTGTGACCGAAATAATAAGTGAATATCAAATGTTCCGGAGGAGAATGGGTAAGGGAATGAGAGAATAGTGAGGGGTGGAAGGGATAGGATGCGAGAAGTAGTCTAGATGATGTACCAGATGTACCAACCTGAGACCGTGTGATAGTGAGGATAGTATGGGTAAAGGTCAGTTGGTTGGTTGGTATTACCAAGTGAACTGGAGCTCGGTGTTGTGGTCTTGATAGCATCCCCCCCTTAGCGGCTGAACCCATGAAGCCAGTGAGTGGAGATTGAATGTAAGGTTAACGTGATGTCATACAAAGTTTGGGGTCTGGTGCCCAAACATGATCACTGCTTCCACTAGTATATGTATCGCATCATTATTCACCACAACAAAATGGGTTACGAAACGGATAGGAAAATGCACAAAAAGCTGAGATGGAGAGGAAGAGGTTGGAGAGACATCAGAAGCGAGAGGCTGAGGTCACCTGAATTGCTGAGGCCAAAGCCAAGAAAAGGGAGGATGAAGTCATGGCAAAGGTGGCTGCTAAACTAGCAGCAGAAAGGGAAGAGGCCAATAGGAAAGTGGCCGACACTACTGCTGAAGCAGTCAAGAGGGATCAGGAGGAGTTGGTAAAACAGGCAGAGAACTGGGGCCTCAAGGATGCAATTGAGATGGGACCTCCTCTGAATGCAGGGAAGCAGGATAAGGTTCCTAAGAGCGAGGGTGCCGGTTCCATGGGGGCTTCCGAGGGTTTGGGAAGACCAAAGGGTTTGCTTTGCAAGAGGGGTGGGAGTACGGGAGCGGGGCCTAGTAAGAAACTGAATGTGAGGGGAGGGCTGATGGGGGCCAAGGTGTGGGCATTTATTTTATTTTATTTTGACTGATTTTTTCTACTAGCCCAAAAAGAAGCTGACCCAGGAATGGTCACCCTCCCTCCATCCTCCTTGCAATCATTGCAAGGAATGCAAGGAGAGTTGTTCAGTAAGGAACGTAGGGGCAGCATGTGGGCGATACAATGTGTGCCATGTAAAGTGCAGCCTGGTGGTGCATTGGCAGCGCAAGGTGAAGAGTTGGGAAGAGGTGGAGTTGGAGAGGGAGAGTGAGGAGGAGCAGAGTGAAAGGGAGGAAACAGAAGAAGAACAAGAGGAGGAGGAGTGACCAATGAGGAGGCCAAGAAGGGCTGCCACTATGTGGCTGAGCAAGCAGGCAATGGCTCTGAGGCCAAGCGGTCAATCAACTGTGGATGTCCTACAGCTGGAAGAGTTGGGGTCCCGGCATGCTGCAGAGATCTGGGAGGACATCCTGCAGGGGCAGGCGAGGATGACGAGGGTGCTTCTCCAGATGGTGGAAGGGATTGAGTACATAGGTTGCACCATGGCCCTATTGGATGAGGACCAGCATGGAGATTCGGGAATACCAGGTAATACAGGAGTTCTGGAAGAGTCAGATGGGAGTGAGAGTCCAGGGGAGGACCAGTTGAAGGATGATGATGGTGGAGAGGATAAGGAAAAGGATGAGGAGATGATAATAGATGAGACTTTGAAAGATGACTGAGAATAAAGATTGTTATTATTATTATTATTATTATTTTTGGGTGAAAAGAAAATAAAAGCATATGAGGAGAAAGGAACAAGTAAACATGCTGGGGTTTTTGGCAGATTTGGTCAAGATAAATGGAGGTAAAGAGGGGTTGTGTTCATAAGAGTTTGGGACAGGGAGTGAATGGGAAGGGATTTTGGGAGAGGGACACTTTTGGGAGGGGAGTTTGCATGGTTCAAAGTGTTTCTAGCTAGTCACCACCCCCCCTTTTAGGTAGACATCCCATCATCTACTACAGGTACTGGCCTCAAGCCGAGGGAATGGTAAGGAGTGGTAAGAGCGTGTCAATGTGGATGTATGGAGCATGATAAATCCACGTGTCGGCGCTTAGCTAGAGACTTCCGGAAGGGTTTTCGGAGGGTTCCGAATGGTTTCTGAAGGGGAGACTCGTATTCCAAAGGCAGGGGCCAAGGGTTGGAATCGGGATTGGAATCGGAGCGGATGGAAGTCGGGAATGCTGGGGGTCTTGAGACTGTTCACGGTATAGGGTGGTACGGGTGGTTCGAGGTCACAGGGACTTGGCTTCAACTTATGTGTTGCACCCTCCTCGATCGTCTGTCCCTAATTTCGGAGAGTCGGAAAGTTTACCAGAACTTAATCAGAAACTACGACGCAGTATTAAGTCGATATTCATACTGGCGAATAGTCCAGTCGACTGGTGACTTATATACATGTATCTAGTTCTTGTACTATCTTTTACCAAGTAAAGACAAGGGGGGGAAGAGAGTACAAGGGGAAATATAAAATGAAGAACAAGGAGTGAGGTATGCGATGATCCTGTGCGTTGTCTATCAAAGAAGCGGAACCTTGACTTTGGAATCTTTGGAGGTTTGGAAATGCGGAACCTCAGAATGATGTATCGGACATCCAGAAATCGGTTATTCAGTCTTTGAGTGATCGGAAAGGTCCCAGAAACAGTGCAGGTGGTTGTGGGGTTTAATGTGGGTTTATTTGGTGGCATGGGCCATAACAGTATCCCTCCACTAGGACCGAGCCCTTGAGGTCCTAAGCTTAATTGGAGCGGTAATTAAGACGAATATTACTGTGGGGGTTCTTGATGGTTCCCTGGGATTTTTTGATCGATAAGTGCTGATGGTTCGTCTGCCTATAAAAGGGGGTGTTCGCAGAACTAGGAGGGGCCTTTCCTCGATGGAGAACATGGATCTGCAACCTTCGGAAAACCTCGGGGATTTTTCCCATATCCCCCTCTATGGTTTGGGGACAAGCGAGGCGTGTTTTTTACACACCCTTGACAAGGAGTTGACCCTTCTCCGTGCCCGTACCATTAGGGTCCATGATTATTACGGTGAGTGGTGCTTTTGTTGGAGCCTTTCTCTTCCTGATTCCCGTAGTGAGCCATTATATGAGGCTGTCACCGTCCGGGGCTGTTCTTTGTCGGGATCCAGAGTGGGACGAAACCTCTGGCAAGTCGGGGGTGGAAATGAGTGGCCCAGAAGTACTCGGACATATTGCTGTGTATCTATTTCGTCTGGACAGGTACTGGGAGGACCTGCACCAACTCTTGGACTACTACAAGTGCTATCATTGTCATATGTCCAGCCTGACAGCTGCCGGGCCTGGCATAGAGGAAGTGAGGTTGTGGGGGAGCCTTACCGACACGTTAACGTCCTTCCTGATGGTGGATCGGGGGCTTGATGCCTCCTTTATGGAGGACGTAGATCGGTTGCTTGTCTGCTTGGGTCATGGGTCGGGTGGTTCCGATGGGTGTTCGGGTTTGGCGCAGGCCATGGAGGGTTCGAGTGGTCCAAATGAGGGTGTTTGATTAGTTGTTTGTATGATTGGTGTCATGAATTTTTACAGTTTGGCAGTGTCTTCTGGGCGATGTAAGGATCCCTGAATGATTGTGTCATTTTCCAAATCTTTTCTTTTCTTTTCTCTTCTTCTTCTCTCTCTCTTCTCTTTTTTTTTTTTTTTTTTTTTTTTTTT
>QLPI01052187.1:0-17989 GCA_003314275.1 Chroogomphus rutilus
GTAACCGACGCTTGACAATGAGAGATAGAATGGAAATGTGAATAATGAAAGTGGAGTGGAACATAAATGAAAGGATATTAAACGTAAATGAAGTGAAAATGGATTTGCGAGCATATGGAGAGTGACGTAAATGAGTGGAGTAAATTGACAGGAGCATGTGATGCCAAGACAGATATACGAGGTGCATATAGTCCATGGGCTGAGGGCATATAGTTGAATAGGTGAGTGAGTGCAGAGTTGGGCTGAGCGGGCTGAAATGAATAGTTGGGCATGCCGGCATATGGTTCCTAATAGCTCGCTACACCATACACAAGCACCCATGTCCAAGTCCCCATCCCATTTCTGAAGACACATATTACAATGCTTTGTGCATCGATCACATGGTATATCTGACTTATGACCTTTGACCCAAGCTGTATTTTTGTCCTTTTCTACCAACCTCGCATTGGTATAGAATACGGTATTGAAGTCAGTCTCATCATTTCACATCTCCAAATGAGCGTACTAAAAGAAACTGGTAAGCACACATTGAATTCCGAGCGAAGGCTTACTCACCTTTGTACTTTTTAAGTATGAGCCTTTGACCCATGGTGCTCTCATATCAATCACATCTCTTGCATCCTCTTCGAGTTGTATCGAGTTGTATCCTATTATGCTCAATGGTTGACAATGAGGGGGTAGGCATATCAATGGGGCAAGAGGTGTTGGCACTGTTGAGATAAGAGGTGATGGGTGAGCTGTACATGCCCATGAGTTTGTGGATGTAGGCAGGGTTGATATATGTCTCTTCCATTGGCGATGTCAATGATGGTTACCCCCCAAAATCCCTAATGGCTACTCTTATACACTTTCACAATTCCAAACTCCAATGGGGCCCCCATCTATGACTTCATTTCTGCAGCCTCATGGGACTCAGCTAGGGGGGGATACTATTACAAACTATTGCACCGGCATGCCCAACTATTTAATTCAGCCTGTTCAGCTAACTCTGCCCTCATTCGCCTATTCAACCATATGCTCTTCAGCCTTCAAATTCAATGCACCTCATGTATCTGTCTTGGCATCACATGCAACTTTCAATACACTCCACTCATTTACATCAATCCTCATATGCTCGCAAATCCATTTTCACTTTATTATCTTTAATACTTTCCTATTATGTTCCACTCCACTTTCCTTATTTGCAATTCTGTTCTATCTCTGATATCCAATCTGTTACTATGTTCCTTATAGGGTAACTCCATTGGGAATTGGGGTGACACATCACCCCTCAATGTCATAGAGGAGATCAAGATTGGGACATAGTATTCGTTTCTCGCTTTTCACAATCCTTGGACTTTCTTATCTATTATAGGAATCTAGTCGACTCCTTGTAGATTTGAAAGTAGTATAAAGATCTTGTACATTCAGTAGTTTGTTCTTCAGTCAGATAATTGACTAATATTTTGACTAAGATTCTTCCATTCATCACAGTCTTCATTTCTGCTCTTGCTTTTACGAAATTAGGTCCAGTGCGGTCCGGTAGGTGCAATACACAAGTTGAAGCCAAACTCTATTCAGAACCTCGCCATTGCTTCACCTTTGGGAGATATTACTTTTATAATAACTACGTCATTCCTTTATATCGTAACATCCCCTCTATTTTTTCATCAAAAAATGGCATATATTAGTATTTGATATAGCCCCCATTTGCCCTCATCACAGCCTACACCCTCTGAGGCATACTCTCAATTAACTTTGGACACACCTCAGGCTCTATCTTGTTCCATTCCACCTGAACCCCCTTCCATAACTCTGTCAAGTACATGTACTGAGTATCCAGTAACTCAGCAGTGCTGACCAAATGATCGGTCTAATTCCACATGCAAGTGACCAAACCACATACATGTTACTTGGTATGTCGGTCTCGGCTTGGCACATTCATCATCCACATTCCCCATTCCTATCCCTCATCCACTCTTCCCCACTCATTATCTATTAATCCCCACCCCGTTTATTCTTTATTTCTCAGCCCATTTCACCTTGGGATATTTCTTTATTGTTTTATCCTCAGCCATGACCCTATTGTTTTATATTCAGTCACTTTCTATTATGTTATTATTGGCCACATTTCTATTATCCTATTTCATTGTTCTATTCTCGTTTACATTCCTTATTCTATTCTTAATCATTGTGGACAATACTTTCACATAGTCTTCATACCTTATTGTTCTCCATTCCTTATGCCACCCTGATTCCACATCTCGCTTCTTAACCTATATAAGTAGTGAATGTATGTAGATAGTTCTTCATTCTGAATATCAACTAGGTTTACACCTTCTTGCCTTTCCTTCTCCTGTCTAAAGTCCCTTACTTGGGCCAACACTCTTGGCACTCTTCTGGGTTTATGTCTGTTCCAAATTAGTAGCACACATAGAAAGTAGGGCACAACACATGAGTACGTTAAAGCCAAGCCACTCCAATTGGTCTATGGGACTTGGCCGATTCCCACTAGCATCGTGAAGTTGGCACTATTGCAATAGCACTCGGCCCACACATCGTCGGCAGTACCGGTGCCTTGACAAACTCATGCACTCTATTAGGGGGGTTTTCATAGTCAGAAAGGCATTTTTTGACAATAGTCCAGAGGTGTTCAATGGGATTCAGGTCAGGAGACTGAGCTGGCCACTTCATACCTCATAACCATGGTCAGAAAACCATTGGGTGGCCTTCTTGCATATGTGCTTGGGGTCATTATCCTGTTGGAAAATGATGTCAGTAGAATCTTTACCATAATGCTCCATGCTAGCTGGAAGATCTTCATCCAAAATCTGTCTGTATAACTCCCTATCCATCCTCCCATCAATTTTGACAGCATATCCAGATCCTTTCCACAGCATACAACCCTACACCATCACAGAACCTCCACCAAATTTCAGTGTTCCCTCAACCAGCCTATTATTCAAAGGCTCTCCAGCTTTTTTATAGACCCACCTCCTTCCATCTGACCCCAAGCAATTGATTTTGGTCTCATCTGACTAGATAACATGCTTCCAGTCCTCTACAGTCCACTCTAGATGAGCTTCTGCAAACTCCCTCCTCACCTTCCTATGCCTTGCACTAAGAAGTGGCTTCTTCTTCACAACTGCCTTCATCCCTGCCTTCTTCAGGTGACTCCTTACAGCTTTAGAGGCCAAGGGTTGATTAAGAATGTTTTTGAGTACCTGGGTGCCTTGGGTTGCATTCTCAATCTTTCCTCTTTCTATGAGATGCATGATATGATAGAGATTGGAGGGGGAAATCTTGGAAGGGCAACCACCAGAGGACTTGGTGATATCAGGACAGTGTTTCCTGCGAATATTGGAGATGAAACCAACAGAGACACCAAGGTAGGAAGAGATATAATGGCCAGAATGACCAGATTTAAGCAGTTGGATGATAGAGTCAACTTTGGCAGCAGAGAGGAACTTCATAGTTGAAAACAAGGGGGTATTTGGTATTATTTGGATAGAAACATACCTTAATTATGATCATGTGATATCACGTGACATGTCACATGATTTTGAGCTCTGTATGTATTATTTTTAATGAAAAAAATAGAGGGGACAAAACCATTCACATGTTTAATTATTTTAAATAATTAATATCTTGGCCAATATTGAGAATTACATAATCATCCTGGTGAGTGACCTCAAGCTAAGATGCAGGGCTATCATAATAAATTATATCCTATTTTGTGCTTATGTGATCATTGCATTATTTGCTACACAATCAAAGTATTCACAACATGTGAATGGTTTTGTCTGCTACTGTACAGTGCAGTCTGAACTTCTATGATTGCCCTAACGCTTTTGACCCCAACAGTACCAAGGTAACCTATGTACTGTTGTACCTGACTGGAACCACCCTGGACTGGTTTGAACCAGCCCTCACCTCCCACAACAAGCCATCTTGGCTCCATGATTATGATGAGTTTGTTTCCAAACTCAAGACCAACTTTGGCCACCATGACTTAGAAGATGAAGCCAAAGCTGACCTCAAGAACCTCTGCATGTGCAACAACTAGTGCCATGAAATACATGGTCAAATTTAACTGACTTGCCATCCACACCCATTGGAGTGATGCCGCACTCTGCCGCCAGTTCTACAACAGGCTCCCAAGTAGGATCAAGGATAAAATCTCTAGAGTAAGGAAACCTCACTCCCTACTTCAGCTCCACCTCCTATCCCAGTACATAGATGCCCACCACTAGGAATATTGATCAGAAACTGCTAGGGAATCCATCTCCACCAGAACCCCCGATCACCCCAATGACAAAAGCAAAGACCCCAACAATCCAAACCCATCTAGCAGCAACAAGACTACCATGAACCCAACAGCCAAACTCAGTAAGGATGGAAAACTTATACCACAGGAGCAGCAATGCCATTTCAAGCAGAACCTCTATCTCTTTTGCAGCAGGATAGGCCACATGGCTAGGGAATGCCTGAAACCTTCTTCTGTATCCACCAAGGAGCACGTTGCCTCAACACCAAAAGAAATCAAGGAGACTTCTGAAGCCTTGGACTCTTTGGAGTCAAAAAAACTAGTATGTAGCCCTCTGACTCTGGCACTGACCAAGGGCTGTACTAAACCCAATGGTACACCAACAGAACTAAGACTCAACATGTCCACTCTCTCCAACCTAAACTTGCTAACCATCTGCCTAACCTCTGACTTCCTGCCAAACCACTACTTAGATACCCTCGTTGACTCAGGATCAATGCACTGTTTCATTGACTTGACGTTAGTATCCAAGCACAACCTCTGATAGCACATGCATATGACACACACGTGCTGCATGCGTGCGGGTATGGCACACATCCGACATCCATCGACCCATGGGAAAAAACCCATGGGTTGACGAGTTTGGGTTTCTCATAGGTTGGGTGCGTGTCACCCACATTTGACCCGTGGGTGACCCGTGATGTTCCCTAAGTGAACCTAATGTAGAACATGATGATCATGTGTGTAAAAGGTTGACTCATCATATACCCAGATTACAATTCACTGATCTGAGCCCAGTGAACCAGGTAGCAGTCCTGGTCCAGGCTTATCCAGGCCTTTGGCTACCTTTTAAATGGTTTCAAATGTGCCATCCTTGGTCTATTGGCACATATGGGGTCACATGGAGGCTACAAATGGGAGAAAGATGTTTTGTCAGTAAGCAACAATATCTTCATGTGCATGGGTATCCTTATATTGACCTTTTGGCTCTTTCTTCTAACAGTAATCCATTTTTGCCATCCACCTGCATGCTGTTCGTGCAGAAATCAACTTTTTCAAGTTAAGCTGCTCTTTTATTTCTTGTGTATGGAGGAACTGAACCACATCCATGGTGAAGACATACTTGCCTTTTGATTGCAAGTGCAAACAGATTTCTTATGCCAAATCTTCATCCTCTAGAATTGTTGAATTGAATTACCCATATTCATGTTTTGGTAGGTTTGTTGGATCATGGATGAAATTGTGTGTCCACTCACATAGCCATCTTGCCATCCATTCCTGCAATGCTTGCCACTTGCTTGGATACTGCAATCAATCCTTGGTATCCATTAAAGTGATAAATGTGGAGGAAGTTACCCATTAGCTCGAGGTGTGTGCAAAGTGTTCTAATATAAGGACTGAAATATACCTGAAATACTATCTCAGTCTCTTGGAAAAGAGCTCATATTAGAAGTAGCTAGCTACCTGAAATACTATCTAAAAAGATGGTTAATAATTGTATGAAATACAGTATCAGAATAAACTTAGACTTGTACCTCAGTCACTTGGAAAAGAGCTGAGGTCACAGAGTCAAACAACTGCAAAATATAATGGCAAATTCAAACTCCTACCAAAGATGGATATCAGGGATAATAATAAATAAAACCCATACCCCTTCTCTAATACCATCAGGTCCTGGTTGCCAGTGATCAGAAGAAGAGATGTTTGGGCTGAATGTCAAATCCTTAACATGAAGTGTGTAATCAAAGCCTGGGTCCATATAGCCATCACCTGCCTTCTTTTCTGGCCACAGAATTTGCTTAAGATCTGAAATTTGTAGATTGACAAGGTCAGGATTTGGTGGTGGTGTGGGTGATGGTTGTGATGGAGTCTACTTTGGGATAGTTTTAACAATGTCCTAAACAACCTCAGGAATGTCACCCAGGTTATCCTCCTCTTGCTATCAAGCATCAAGAATGCTGAGGATGTGTGGGCCGAGTACTATTGCAATAGTACCAACTTCACAATGTTGGCAGGAATCGGCCTAATCCCATAGGCCAATTGGGGTGGCTTGGCTTCAATGTACTCGTGCATTGTGCCCTACTTTCCCTACGTGCCACTGATTTAGGACAGAAGAGATACCTGGGATAGTGCTGAGAGTGTTGGCCCAAGTAGAGGACTTCAGAGAGGAGAAGGGAAGACAAGAAGGCATATGCCAAGTCAATATTTAGAACGAGGAAATATCTACATCCATGTACTACTTATATAGGTTAATGTCAAGCTGTCAAACTTCGGTAATGCCGAGGATGTGGACGGGTAATGGCCAAGTCCTGCAGGCTGGAAGTAGTGGCTTTGGCTTCAATGAACCTCCTCACACTCCAGTAGCTGTACCCCCTCAACCTGCAGTTACACCCCATCAACCCACGGCTGTACCACCTCAGCCTGTGGCTGTACCGCCACAAGCCAGGCAAGCTCTCCAAGCCAGGCCAGCCCCACAGGCCAGGCAGGCTCCACAAGCCGGGCCACCTCCTAGGGCCAGGGCCTCCATAAACCCGGCCAACAATAATAACCTTCTAAATGCCATTCTTGAACTCGGCAGGACCGCCTGGAATCACCGACAGGATGGTCAAGCTGCCAGGATTTGAGAACCAGAACCCTTCGATGGGACTGACCCAAAGAAGTTAAAGGGTTTCATCTTCCTTTGCAGAATGAACTTCCACACCCGGCCTAACTCATTCCCCGACGATAGGCAAAAAGTCAACTATATGGTCTCTTACCTGAAAGGAACGGCTCTGGAATGTTTTGAGCCTTACCTGATGGATAACCCCAATACAGAACCCTACTAGACCAGCAATTTGGAGCTTTTTATCAATGAGTTACAGATCAATTTTGTCTCTTGGGATGAAAGAGCCAACACCGAGATGGCTCTCGAAAAGCTAACTATGCAGGATAACCACAAAGCCACTAGGTTTTTTGTGGAATTTTACAGGCTCGTGGCTTTTGTCAACTACAACAACAATGCTCTCCTCCACAAGGCATACACGGCACTACCAAAACGCATCAAAGATAGCCTCATCCACTTTGACAAACCCCGTACACTCAACAAACTTTGAAATCATGTTCAAAGGATCGACATGAGGTACTGGGAATGAAGGGCTGAGCAGTCTGTGGAGGGCAGTAATGAGCCAAAGAAAGATATGAAATCAGACAAGCCTGGTAACAGATCCACCTTGGACAACCACCAGCAAAATAACAGTCATGATAACAGCAGCAAGGACACGTCTAAGAACAAGGATGGGAAAACGCCCCAGCCAAATCCACCCGAGTACACTAAGACCCTTGGCAAAGATGGCAAGCTTCTCCCGACCAAACGACAAAGATGCATGGACAACAACCTGTGTCTCCTCTGTGCCGCCAGTAATCACAAGGTTGCCAAATGCCCCAAGGCAACCAAAGCCCACGTGACTACCACTTCCGACTCCATCTCCCAGGCAGCTGATGCCTCGGACATCAATGCTGAGGACTCAGCAATGGCAACCGAGGAGTAGTCTGCCATCCTATAGCCTCTAAGCACACCAAGAGTTGCATTGACTCGGTGGATGCCAATAGTCAGGTTTAGATCAATGCTCCTATGTCTCCTTATTATCCGTTTAATTCCTTCCGTCATCCAACTGGGTGCCAAAAAATTTCAGCAACCCACCTTGCATGCTTGATCATATCAGCATCCATTCATAGTTACCCCTTTATTTTATTCTCCTTTAGAATTCTTGATCTAGTACTGCTAATTTGGTTATCACTGAATATATAGACATGTCAACTAGATCTTCTGCCAGGACAATCTCAGTCCACCCATCCATCTGTCATGTCACTAGATCCATCGGTCAGCAATATTTGGTCACAACTCACTCACCTGCTATAATCCATTGATTAACAGGGTATTGGGCAGTATTATGTTCCGTCATGCCACTAATGCCTTTAGGTATGTCCCAATGGCCTTGGTCCAGTCGGCACTTGCCACTGTTCCAAAAGCCTCACCCAGGATCCTGTTCCATCGCTGGAAGCTCTGCCAATAGCCCTAGTCAATGCAACTGCCTTGCGCATACTTGTATACCAGAATAGCTGGCTGGCAAGTTTTTTTTAGCTGGGACCTCTCAGTCAGCGGTGCCACTCGGCATGTTCAGCCAAGGTCTTTTCCGTCTGTCCCCATCCGTTCTTATTTCATCTGCTCTGCATATTCACATTAATATGCTCTTATCACTCTTTTCCATTCCCTCGGCTCAAGGCCAGTACTCTCAGTAGACAATGGGACATCTACCTAAAAGGGGGGGTGGCAACTAGCTAGATATACTTCGAACTACGTAATCTCCCCTCCCAAAGATATCCCTCTCCCAAAAACCCCTCTCTATTTACCACTCTCCAATCCCATCCCTGTAAAGGGCAACCCTCCGGAATTCTCCAGAGCTATCTCATGGAGAGGGGCCTAGGCAGGGGGAATCCGAAGTTTAATTACATTTTACTACTTAAATACATGTGGGGCCCTCACCTAGGCAGGGGGAATCCGAAGAGGAAAGTCTAAGGATTCCGCTGCTGGTGAGCCCTTCTTATACCCTTTATGTAAGTGGTCTGTGCACTAGCTTACAAATCTATACATCAGAGTCTGTAGGGCCAACCTCCTGGTACTAAGTCTGGGGATTGGCCGCTTATTCCAGGTTCCAATCACCGTGCTAAACCCATTCCGGTTTCTTGTCTGGCAGTTCCTAAACTTCTTGACCCTCAGAGCATTGTCTGTGTATGGATTTATCTGTTGGTTACACAGGAGGTCACGGATATTGTTGACAGTGTGGAGATGGTGTGGACGGTGGCGCAGACGATGATGGGGATGATGGATACTGTGGGAGTTCAGCATATAGCAGGGTCTGTGGATGTCACCCAGGTAAAAAGGTTGAGGTATTCCTTTCCTGTCCTTGGACCCTTGTTTCCAATCTCGGATTTGGAGCGGAGTTTGAAATAGGGTTTTGGACTCGGATCTAGGATCCAGAAAGGGTTGTCCCCTGACAATCCCGACCTTAATTCCTATCCATCCTGCCCCTACATCATCCCGACACTCTATTCCCGACCTTATGATCACACCCACTCCCAAATAACCCCTCTCTCCTTCCGTTTATCATGATCAGATCTTCCAAAAACTCCAGAATGATCACTTGTTCCTTTCTCCTCATATGCGTTTATTTCTTTTTGATTTCTTCAGTTAACAAAAAAAAATTATTTCTCAATCATCTTTTAAAGTTTCATCTACTACCATTTCCTCATCCCTTTCCTTATCCTCACCCTTGTCCCCATCACTCTCATCATCCTTTAACTGGTCCTCCTCTGGACCCTCAGAACCCTCCGATCCTTCCGATCCTCCCATACCCCCCGGTACTCCCGAAGTCCTGCACCGGTCCTCACCCAACAGCATCACAGCATGACCTATTATCTTCACCCCTTCCACCAAGTGGAGGAGCAATTGATTCACCCTCACCTGCTCTTGGAGCAGGTCTTCCCAGATCTCGGCAGGCTGCCAAGATCCTGACCCTTCGGGCAGTGGAACTTCTACCATCATCTCCCATCCGCTCGGTTGAATAGCCGCTGGATGCTTACTTGGTCGCATCGTGACGGCCCTTCTCAGCCTCTTCTGAGGCCATTCTTCCATTTCCGTCTCCTCCCACTCACTCTGTTCCTCCTCACTCTCCCTCTCCAACTCTATCTCCTCCTGTCAAGTACACGTACCAAGTGTCTAATAATTTGGCAGTGCCAAACAGACAGCCAGACTACGTCTACGTACAAGTGCCCACACCGCATGCAAGTCACTTGGTATACCAGTCTTGGCTCAGCACTTCCACTATCCACATTCTTTGCCCCTATCCCTCATCCACTCTACACCATTCACCATCCATTAATCCTACCCCATCTACTCCTTATTCCTCAACCCGCCTCACCTCAGGACATCCCATCCTTGTTTTATCCTTGGCCACAACCCTATTGTTTTATAGTCAGGCACTCCCTATTGTCCTATCCTTGGCCACATTCCTGTTATTCTATTTCCATTGTCCTATCCCCGTTTACATTTCTTCATTCTAATTTTACTTGTTGTGAACAATACTCCCACATGCTCTGCATACCTTATTGTCCCACATTCCTTATTCCACATGTCGCTTCTTAAACTATATAAGTAGGACATGCATATACATACTTCCTCATTCTGGGTATCGACTAGGCTTAGGCCCCTTACCTTCTCTCTCCTCTGTAAAGTCCTCTACTTGGGCCGGCACCTTCAGCACTCTCCGAGTATCTCCTCTGTTCCAAATTAGTGGCATGCACGGCAAGTAGGATGCAATGCACGAGTACATTGAAGCTAAAGCCACTACTCCCGGCCTGCAGGACTTGGCTGTTCCCCGCCCATATCTTCGTCATTACCAAGGCTTGACACCTCTGTCAGGCACTGGTACTGCTGACGATGTGTGGGCCGAGCATTATAGTAATAGTGCTGGCTTCACGATGCTGGTGGGAAATGGCCAAGTCCTGCAGGCCGGTCGTAGTGGCTTGGCTTCAACGTGCTCGTGCATTGCGCCCTACTTTCCATGCGTGCCACTCATTTGGGACAGAAGAGATACCTGGGAGAGTTCCGAGAGTGTCAGCCCGAGTAAAGGACTTTAGACAGGAGAAGGGAGGACAAGAAGGCATAAACCTAGTTGATTTCCAGAACGAAGAACCATCTACATACATACACTACTTATATAGGTTAAGAAGTGAGATGTGGAACAGGGTGACACAAGGAATGGAGAACAATAAGGTATGGAGAATCATGTGGAGGTATTGTCCACAATGATCAAGAATAGAACAAGGAATGTGGGAGAGAATAGAACAATGAAGTATGATCGAGAACAAAAGAGTGAGTGAAAATAGAACAATGGAAAATGGCCAAATATAAAACAATAGGGCCATGACCGAATAATAAGCGAGTAGTAAATGTCCCAAAGGAGATCGGTTACAGGGAAGGAAGGGGAATGAAAGAATGACAATGAATAGAGGGGGTGAGATGAGGAAAGTGAACCAGATGATGAGCCGAATGTACCGAGCCAAGACCACATACTAGTGAGAAATGACTTGTCACTGGTGTGGGATTCAATGGTAAGGGTCAATCGGTCGGTATTACCAAGTGAACTGGAGCTCGGTATCGTGGGCTTGACAACCTCCCGGCTCTTAGCCTTCCGCTACCAGGCTGCATTTGACACAACATGCGTTGCAACATCTACATGCTGCCTCCACATTCCTCACCGAGCACGACTCCCCATGCTCCTTGCAGTGTTCGCAAGGAGGACGAAGGGAGGGTGACCACTCCTAGGTCAGCTTCCTTTTGGGCTAGTAGAAAAAATAAGTAAAAAAGACAGAATTAAAAAGAGAAACCCCCACATACCTTGACCTCCTTTGGCCTACCTCTCCTATTCGGCCCTTTGCTGGGCCCTGCTTCTGCACTCACACCTCTCTTGTGAGTTGCCCTTCTCGGCACTCCCAAGCTCTTGGGACCCCTGGCAGCCTTGACACCCTCGTTTTTGGGACCCCTGGCAGCCTTGACACCCTCGTTTTTGGGTGTCCTGCTCTGCTCCTCCACATGCTGAGGAGCCTCTGAGCGATTCCTCTCTGCGGGAGTCTGGGTTCCTGCCCGTTGGACCAATTTTGCCCGTTTCTTTTTGGCCACCTTAGCAGCTTCCCTGGCCAGCCGAGACTCCTCTGCCACTTTGGCCACTACGTTAGCCACCGTTTTATCAGCCTTCTCGGCCTCCTCTGCTGCTAATTTAGCAGCCTCGACCGCTTCCTCATTCACTTTCTTCTGGGCTTCGGCAGCCTCCTGTGCTATCTGCTCTGCCTTTTCTTTCTCCTCCCATTGGTGCTGTCACTCAAGCCGGTTCTGCTCGAGTTGTTGTTTTTCATTGTCGGTCTCAGCACCCATTTTTTTGACTTGTTGATCTTTTGATGGGAGTATGGATACAGTTGGGAAGCCTGGGAACTTCCCCAAACAATCCGTGATGTCACACCGGTGCCCAGAACTCTATTTTGAAACTCCACCTACTGGCTTCAAGGGTTCAGCCACTAGAGGGGGGATACTGTCAAGTCCACGATACCGAGCTCCGGTTCACTTGGCAATACTGATCGACCGACCCTTACCCATATCATCCCTCACTATCACGTGGTCTCGGCTTGGTACATCTGGTACATTATCTGGACCACTCCTCTCATCATATCCCCTCTATCCTCTACTATTTTCCCATCCTCCGTCCATTCCCTTACCTGTTTTCCTTGGGACACTTATTATTCATTTATTATTCGGTCATGGCCCCAGCAACGCACGAGTACGTTGAAGCCAACGCCACTACTCTTGGCCTGCAGGACTTGGCCATAGTCCGCCCGACCTTTTGACAACACCTTTTGGCAGTACCGAAGTCCGTCAGTATCCGGCTCCTGACAGAGGGGCGGCTATGAAGAAGCGGGGGCGGGAGGGCGAGGATGTCCCTGAAGCGTCCTCCTCTAAGAGGTCCAGGGTGGAAGTGGTAATTGCCCCTCCTCCAAAGGTTGGCTGCGCAGAGATCGTGGCCGTCCTGGGGTTGATCCAGGAGGCTCTGGTCGGTATGGATGCCCGTCTTCGAGCCTTGGGAGCGGACATCAAGAGGCTGTCCGATGCTTCCGAGATGCGGAACGCTATCCACACCGACAATCGGGACCGTCCGAAGTGGAACTGTCGGTGTGGCGGTCAAGCTCTGGCTACTCATGCAACGGGGGATCGGACGGAATCGGATCCGGGCATGGTGGATGTGATCCCCAAGGCAGGGCGGTCAGTCGATCCGGTCGACTCGGTGTCGGGGCCAGGTGAGGAAGGAAAGGACAAGGGGGTGGACTTGTTCCAGCAATGTCTTAATTACTGTGATGGAGGATAATGGTTGGTGGATGGACTAGCTACTGTAGTACAAAGATCTGTAGCTAAGGGATGTGTAGCTAATTTTCTATGCAATTATATGCTCTTACGCAGGCGACGCACGGCGGGTCGATCGTGTGTAAGTGCTGGTCCGAGGAGCTGGTGGCGATGTGACCGTAGGTCGTGTAGGTTGATTGTGGGTGATCCACAATAACAGAATGTGTTAATACAGATGTGAGTGCGATAGATAGTACCTATACTATTATCCCCGCTGGGTCCGCAGCCTTGAATGACGACGAGTGATGCTTTGACCCAATGCGGTTTGACGTCACGTGAGTGCGTCGAGTAGATATCAAATATAAGTACGGGGGGTTTTCGGTATGAGAGACTGATTATTATTCATTGTAACTACTTTGTCTTTATACAAGTAGATCATGTAACTAGAATATGATCCGTAATTAACGGATTTTGTGGAGCATATGCAGGGTCGGCCCACTGTGGGCTACCCCGATGGAATCTTCATAGAAATATGACACCTGTCAGTGGTGCCATTTGAATAGAATGACTTCCCCTTTGTTCCCTTCCTGTCTGCAACATATATCGCCTCTCTGGGCTGTGTCTCGTGTCTCATTCTCCTGTTTCTCAGTCATCTGTCCTCGGTGACTGCATATATGCATCCGGTTCCCTCAGTTCTTGTTCCTTTACATGTGAGTCTCTTCCCCTATGTTCCTTCTATCCCCTCCTATCTGTTTTCCCTTCGTCTCCTTCTGTATTCCATATATCTTGGCTTCTCTGGCCCCTGCATCTCCTGGTCATCCGGGCGCTTAGCATCTAAGTCACCGCCAGTTTGAGTCCCTTGCACGGTAACTACTAGTAAGTCCATGTTCTTGTACTACTTTCCACTGCATGCTCACTAATACATCTTCTGTACACTAGTTTACACTATTCTCTCCAGATTTATACAGAATACATATGCAGGTGTGTTTTGGTTCTTTTCTCATCCCTCACTCCCTTCTCTCCATTCCTTCCACTGTTCGTCACAACACAATGATCCTTCCAATCCAGATATTAATCATTCCGTGTTCTATGATAACTAGTTGTAGTTTGTTTGAAAATCAATAATGGTCGTGGTCGGATTCATGGCGGTCTTGGTCATGGTTGTCGTGTTGTCGCTAGGACAGGGTCGGAAAAAAACTTGGGGGTGTCCTGCAAAAATGCGAGTTTGGTAGTAAACGTGTCAAGGTTTTCTCTTTAGTCAATTTATCATGTTATCAACAAGGGTCTAGGCTAAGCAAGAGATCTACAAGTGGTACCGCCTGTCTAAGGGGTGGTATGGTTTTGAGGGTCACAATTTCCTGAGTGGAAATTTCTCGGGGTCGAATTTGAGCGCTGCGGCTCAGGTACCAAGAGTCAGTTCGGATGTAGGCTAAACAATGTAGTACTCAATACCCTATCGATCATTGGATCACGGTGGGTGAGCGTGTGGTGTCCGGTAACTAGAATGTTTGATGGGTTTTCAGAGGGTCATGGTCGAAACTTATCGACGGGGTCGTGGGTGTTTCGGGAACTAAAAGCAGTGGATGCATTGTTTGTTTTGCTCCGTGGGCGCCGTCGATTTGTTCAATGCAAACGATTGGCGCTGGAGCCGGGGGCCTGTGTCTAATCTTCGGATTCCAAGGCATCCGATGCTTCGGGTTCCCCCTCGACTTCTTCTGCTATGGAGGCTGCATGTCCTTGGGTGACCGCGGTAGGAGATTTCGGGCATTCTTTGGCTGTGTGGCCTGATCTACCACAGAAGAGGCAGAGGTTTAGTTCGAATCGGCGTTGGCGTTCTTGTGGCGTAAGTTTTCCGTCTTTTCCTAATCTGGACGAAAGGTCTGTGGTAGTCCTACTACCACTGGATGGTGTCGCGGGTTGGCCTACATTGGCCGTCTTATTGCCTGTGGTAGGGGCAGAGTACGTGTTCACGGAGGTTCTTCCTCTATCGTATGGGCGGTCGAAGTTCCGGTTGGAGGCGGATTCTCTGGCGACTTCTGATCAACATTCCCAGTAACGAGCATAGATGGATTGGGATAGGAGGCGGAGTTGGAGTAGGGAATGCGGTTTTCCTACTCTAGAGATCTCGTCCTTGATCCTACCGGGAAGTCCGTTGTAGAATTGCCGACGGAGTGCGGCGTCGCCCCAGTGGATGTGGGTGGCTAGTCGGTTGAATTCGACTACATAATTCGTGATGCGCTGGTTGTCACACATGCGGAGGTTTTCGAGGTCTGCTTCAGCCTCTCCTTCTGGGTCATGGGGTCCAAAGTTGGTCTTGAGTTCAGAAACGAACTCGTCATAGTCGTAGAGCCAGTCTGGCTCATCGGGGGCAGTGAGGGCTGGTTCAAACCAGTCTAGGGCGGTACCGGTCAGGTATGATAACACATAGGTTACCTTGGCGCTGTCAGAGTCGAAAGCGTCAGGGCAGTCACGGAAGTTCAGCATACACTGCACTAAAAAGGCTTGTAGCTTCCTCGAATCGGATCCGTCGAAGGGATCTGGGCCTCGAACCTTGGTGGCATGGGGGGCTGATCTTCTAGGGGTTTATCTTTGGCTATTTTCCATTGTTCTATTCTCATCCACTCTCTCATTATCTTATTCTCAGCCATATTTCATTATTCTATTCTCGCTTACATTTCTTATTCTATTCTTGATCACTGTGGACAATACCTCCACATGATCCTTCATACCTTATTGTTCTCCATTCCTTATGCCACCCTGTTCCACATCTTGCTTCTTAACCTATATAAGTAGCGGATGTATGTAGATAGTTCCTCACTCTGAATATCGACTTGGTTTACCTACTCTCGCCTCCCTTTCCTTAGTCTAAAGTCCCTTACTCAGACTGACGCTCTCGGTACCCTCCTGGGTCTCTCTTCAGACTAAATTAGTGGCACGCACAGAAGAGCAGGGTGCAATGCACAAGCACGTTGAAGCCAAGCCACCTCGAACAGTCTGCAGGACTTGACCGACTCATCGGCTTTACCGAGACTTAACATTGTTCTATTCTCATCCACATTCTTTATTCTATTCTTGATCATTGTGGACAATACCTCCACATGCTCTGCATACCTTATTGTTCTCCATTCCTTATTCCACATCTTACTTCTTAACCTATATAAGTAGCGAATGTATGTAGATAGCTTTACTCTGAATATCGACTTGGTTTATGCCCTCTGGTCTTCCCTCCTCCTGTCTGAAGTCCCTTACTTAGGCTGACACTCTGGGCACTCTCCCAAGTCTCCTTTCAGTCCAAATTAGTAGCAAGCACAGAAAAGCAGGGCACAATGCACGAGCACGTTGAAGCCAAGCCACCTCGATCGGTTTGTAGGACTTGGCCGATTCCCATCAGCACTATCAGCATTACCAATATCTAACAATAGTGCTCGGCCCACGCATCATCGGCATTCCCAGTGCCTAACATGTGGTCTCAGAATCAAATTTTTGTTGATGTTGCCAGATCCTTGTGCAAAATAGTGGATGTGACACTTGAGTCATATAACCTTAGTAGAAACTGTTTGTCTTCTACCTGTCAAGTACATGTACCGAGGCCCGGTAGATCGGCGGTGCCGACCAAGTACCCAGCCGGTAACCAGACGACATAGTTAATACACCATCTCTGGTTCGGCACATCCCTCGTTCCCACTCCTCATCTCTATTCCTTACCCACATTATCCTACTCACCAACCCAATAATCCTACCCGCTCCACTCCTCACCCCCCGACCCATCTTACCTTGGGACATCCTATCCTTGTCTTAACTTCGGCTATGACCCCCTTGTTTTACAATCGGCCACGTTCCTATTATTCTATTTTCATTGTTCCATCCCCATCTACATTCCTTTATTCTAATTATACTTGTTGTGGACAATACCCACATGCCCTGCATACCCTATTGTCCCACATTCCTTATTCCACATGTTGCTTCTTAACCTATATAAGTAGGACATGTGTTATGGCCTATGTCACCAATAAACCCACATTAAACCCCACAACCACCCGCACCATTTCTGGGACCCTTCCAACCGCTCAAAGCCTGATTAACCGCTTTCCGGATTTCCGATGCATCAATTTGAGGTTCCGAGTTTCCGAACCTCTGAAGATTCCAAAGTCAAGGTTCCGCTCCTTTGATAGACGACGCGCAGGATCATCGCGTACCTCACTCCCTTGTTCTTCGTTTTATATTGCCCCTTGTACTCTCTTCCCCCTCTTGTTTTTACTCGGTAAAAGTTAGTACAAGAGTAGATACATGTATATAAGTCACCAGTCGACTGGACTATTCGCTAGTATGAATATCGACTTAATTCTGCGTTGAAGTTTCCGATTCAGTTCCGGTTAAACTTCCGACTTTCCGAAATTAGGGACAGACGATCGAGGAGGGCACAACACATAAGTTGAAGCCAAGTCCTGCGACCTCAAACCACTCATATCACTCTATACCGCGAACAGTTTTAAGATTCCCGATGCTTCCCGTCTTTCCATCCCCGTTCCGATCCCGATCGTGAATCCGACCTCTAGTCCCTCCGTCTTTGGAGTACGAACCCCCTTCGGAAACCAATCGGAACCTTCCGGAAACCCTTCCGGAAGCCTCTAGCTAAGTGCTGGCATGCGGATTTAATAACATGCATATACATATTTCCTCATTTTGGTTATCGACTAGGCTTAGGCCCTTCTACCTTCTTCCTCTCTGTTAAGTCCTCGACTCGGGCCAGCATCACCAGCATCCTCCCGAGTATCTGTCTGTTGCAAATCGGTGGCACACACGGCAAGTAGGGTGCA
>QLPI01052189.1:0-10784 GCA_003314275.1 Chroogomphus rutilus
CCCCCTCCCCCCACCGTCACTTATCTGCCTCCATTTACAACAGCCCCAGCATAAAGAATGTCACACCTAGTTTATTTATTTATTTATTCTAAATACTATTACACTCCGAGGCGCTCGGACCGACCGATTAGGCATTGGAGCTCTAAAAATCTGATTTATGGTTTACGAGTTTCAACACCCTTACCCGAGAAAAATACCCGCCGTATTCAATCCGCACAAGTCGGGGCTGCGTCGAATACCTGGAGGTCGTAAATGGAAGTTGTTGATGTTATACCGCATCAACCGTTTGCGATATATGTCCTGTTCTCATCGCAAATGGTTCTTGGAAGAAGAACCTTGGAGGCTTTGACAGGAGTCTAGAAGTCTAGACCATGGCTGTGAACACTCCATCGATTCATCACTGATTCATCACTGCACTATTCGACGTGAATTAGGATGTGTCATTTTTTTTTTCTCAGCTGACATTAGTTTTATTTTGACGTTGCTAATAACGAATAACGCCGGTCAGGAGACTGCTCCAATCATTGACGCGGTACCCTCTCCCTCCATGCCACCGTTAGCTTCGAAGATCAGTCATATTGTCCTATTGTTGATCTGTGGCGGATTCCAAATAAAGTCGCACATGCAAGACGTTGTGCATGTGAATCGACGGTTGACGATCTTGTTTATTTCTTGGAAAAATAATAATAATAATATTTTTTCTTCAAACTTCGAACCTTGCGAACCTAAACCACACAAATGATCTGGGAAACCATCGATCGCAGGCTTCTCATCCCAATATAATATAATAGAACAATATCAGAAGCGAAAACGCATGGATCGACCCGCACCTGACACCGCGAACTGTGCCTTGCCTTGCATAACCTTTGCCTTGCATGAACGTGATCGGACGCGCCGTCCTACCCTTTTTTTTTTGCCTGGAGCCCGGCGTAAAAGAGCTGAGGGAAGTGATGCCAGAGCTTGAAACTAGGTGGCACGAGACTGAAGTCCTCTAGTGTCTAGTGTGCCACGGTTGCAGGGGCACAATCGTCCAGTGTGTGAAGGAAGAAGGGATGGAGACACTAGAGTACAGGAGGGTCACTTCCCGACATATGATCACGCTCAAAAAAAGCAACCAGCCAAAAACCCAGTGGGAAGAAAGTTCATTTTCAATTAAAAAACCAAATGTGTTTACATTTGCCTTGTGTGCGTGAAAATATTATATTATATTTTCTGGAGGTCGCATATTGGTGGGGCTGCCCTGAATTAGGATCACACACCAAATTTTTCTTGTAATAACTGTTTTATTTTATTTTTAAGCTCTCACATGAAAAAACGAAAACGAAAACGAAATCAAATACATACGTTTGAGTCGCCCATTGCACGCGGCTGTCTGTCTGTCTGTCTGTTTGTCTGTCTGGAAGAAGAGAAGATCTATCGATCTTGGGATATCAATCCATTTCCTGCAGCGCGTGAAAGTTTCATTCAGAGGGGCCAGGATCATGGGAGCCGATAGCATAAAAACAAGATCAGCCGCATAGTTGTGACGATCGGAAAGGACAACCAGTTCCAGCGAGGAATATGACGGACAAAACGATTGCATGGGAACCAGATAGTATATTGTTAGTTTGAGTTAGGATATGGCTATGGATTGAAGCTCATCGTTAATTATAACTGTTGGTTAACCACTGATCAGTGATGATCCCATGTATACCGGGCTGACGACATTATTACTATTACTCGTACTGGTAAATGTCAGTATTGACGAGGATTGACGGGCTGCTTCCAGGTACATACGCCTGACAGAAATCACCTGACGATTATCGACTTTCATTCGGCCACGAGTAAAGCGTATTGGGTAGTTGGAGACCGGGCTCGGCCAAAGAATGCTTGAACTCTTGAAGAGATTAGGGAATGACTAATGCAACATGAAGAAATTAACAGTAAATCAAAAAAAAAAAACAGTTACCAGGGCTCAGGAAATAGCTTGTATGTCCTTCACTTTCTAGACCATCTCAAGTAGCTTGCTGGGTTTTATTATTCGAATAGAACAATTCTACGAGCTTCAATGGCTATGGATTGAATCCTATCATTAATCATAACGGCTAGTCATTCACCCACAAGACTTTGTCATATACCAGCGCCAGTATAAATGATGATAATGTCGCCAGCCCCGTTAAACATGGAGAGCATCGGTGATTTCAGATTGACGAGGATTGCCACGAGCTGCTTCAAGGGACGTACGCCTGACCGAAATCACTGAACAAGCCAGTGTCGACTTTCATTCGGCGTTATCGGATAGGTTGGAGACCGAGCTCGGCCGGAGAATTCTTGAACTCTTGAGAGCGGAATTAGGGAAGTGCTAGAGCAACATGAATGTGACGGGCAGGTGACGAGCTAATGCAGATGGAGGATACCGCTGGAGGGGGAATCGAATGGACTGTCAGGGTGTAACAGTAAAGTTATTGGAGACTGAGCTAGGCTGGAGAATTATTGTACTGTTGATCTCGATTAGGGAATCGCTAGGGCAACATGAAGGTGACGAGCAGGTGACGAGCTAAGAGAACATGAAGGGGTACCGCCAGACAGGGACTGGAATGGACCGCCCTCGGGATTTAACAGGAGAAAGGAGAAGACTCACAAAAAGAGTCACTAGGCTCGGGAACTAGCTTGTAGAGTCCCTTCACTTTCTAGACCAGCTCAAGAAGCTTGTTGGGGCTTTATTATTCGGATAGATATAGTAATTCTACGAGCTTGTTGAAAGAGTTTTAGGAGGTACAGGGTATCTATCACTCGACCTTTGGTTAATTGCACGGCGATTTACGTCAACGGTGGAGTTCTCGGATCATCCCGAATCTCCGAATCTTCGGAGTCCCGTTCGTTTTTCCCTTGATAAAAAAAAAGCCGCTACAGTGTACGTGTAGTGGGCCCTTCCCGTCTAAACAGTGATTTCTAAGTAATTACTCGCCCATTTTTTTTTCCTTCGTGATATCGAATGACGCATGATATTTTCAAATATTTTTCATTGTGGGGCGATTTACACCCCCTGAGTGGGGCAGGGTTTTTTTAAAAAGGCCACCTGATGGAATTTGAACTGAGATTATATATTGTGGGTGGAGCCTGCCCAGGCCACCATGATTCTTATTTCATTTTTTTTTTGGATCGTCCGTTTTTTTCCTTCATGATATCGAATGACGCATGATATTTTCAAACATTTTCATTGTGGGGCCATTTACACCCCCTGAGTGGCGCAGGGTCTTTTCAAAAAAAGGCCACCTGATGGAATTTGAATTGGGATTATATATTGTGGAGCCTGCTGAGGCCAACATTATTCTTGTTTCAATTTTTTTTTACTCGTCCATTTTTTTCCTTCATGATATCGAATGATGCATGATATTTTCAAACATTTTCATTGTGGGGCGATTTACACCCCCTGAGTGGCGCAGGGCTTTTTTAAAAAAAAAGCCACTTGATGGAATTTGAACTGAGATTATATATTGTGGTGGAGCCTGCTGAGGCCAACATTGTTCTTGTTTCTTTTCTTTTATTTTTTCTCATGTCACCTTTCTTTCCTTTTTTCCAGCCTTGAGATGAGTTTCCGCCAGTACCACCCCAAAGAGAGATCATGTCAAAGCGAGCGCCAAAACCAACAGCCAACTTCATCTCGGTCTCTTCTAAAAAAATACTCTCAAGGTAATATATTTTTTCATGTCGCTCTTTCTTTCCTTTTTTACAGCCTCGAAATGAGTTTCCGCCAGTTCCATCCGAAAGAGAGAGCATGTCAAGGCAAGCGCCAAAACCAAAAGTCAACTTCATCTCGGTCTCTTTTTTAAAAAAAATACTCTCAAGGTAATATTTATTTTTTCATGTCACTCTTTCTTTCCTTTTTTTCAGCCTCGAAATGGGTTTCCGCCAGTTCCACCCCAAACAGAGATCATGGCAAAGCGAGCGCCAAAACCAAAAGTCATCTTCATCTCGGTCTCTTTAAAGAAATACTCTCAAGGTAATTTTTTTTTTCATGTCGCTCTTTCTTTCCTTTTTTCCAGCCTCGAAATGATTTCCGCCAGTTCCACCCGAAAGAGAGATCATGTCAAAGCGAACGCCAAAACCTAAAGTCATCTTCATCTCGGTCTCTTTAAAGAAATACTCTCAAGGTAATATTTTTTTTTCATGTCACTCTTTATTTCCTTTTTTTTCCAGCCTCGAAATGAGTTTCCGCCAGTTCCACCCGAAAGAGAGATCATGTCAAAGTGAGCGCCAAAACCTAAAGCCATCTTCATCTCGGTCTCTTTAAAAAAATACTCTCAAGGTAATATTTCTTTTTTATTCACTCTTTCTTTCCTTTTTATCCAGCCTCGAAATGAGTTTCCGCCAGTTCCACCCGAAAGAGAGATCAGGTCAAATCGAGCGCCAAAACAAAAAGCCATCTTCATCTCGGTCTCTTTAAAGAAATACTCTCAAGGTAATTTTTTTCATGTCGTTCTTTCTTTCCTTCTTTACAGCCTCGAAATGAGTTTCCGCCAGTTCCATCCGAAAGATAGATCATGTGAAAGCGAGCGCCAAAACCAAAAGTCATCTTCATCTCGGTCTCTTTAGAAAAATACCCTCAAGGTAATTCTTTTTTTCATGTCACTATTTATTTCCCTTTTCCCAGCCTCAAATGAGTTTCCGCCAGTTCCGCCCGTATAACATCATCTCTAATATAAACAGAGATCATGTCAAAGCGAGCGCCAAAACCTAAAGCCATCTTCATCTCGGTTTCTTTTGAAAAATACTCTCAAGGTAATGTTTTTTCATGTCACTCTTTCTTTCCTTTTTTTCCAGTCTCGAAATGAGTTTCCGCCAGTTCCATCCGAAAGAGAGATCATGTCAAAGCGAGGGCCAAAATCAAAAGTTATCTTCATCTCGGTCTCTTTAGAAAAATACCCCCAAAGGAATTCTTTTTTTCATGTCACTCTTTCTTTCCTTTTTTGCAGCCTCGAAATGAATTTCCGCCAGTTCCACCCGAAAGAGAGCTCATGTCAAAGCGAACGCCAAAACCAAAAGTCATCTTCATTTCGGTCTCTTTAAAGAAATACTCTCAAGGTAATTTTTTTTTCATGTCACCCTTTCACCCTTTTGTCCAGCCTCGAAACAAGTTTCCGCCAGTTTTCACCCGTATAGTCTCATCCCCTAACACTAAAGATCACATCAACGTCGGGGCCCCAAATATGGCCATCTTGATCTCGGATTCTTAAAACAAGAAAAAGAAAAACTTGCAAAGGTAATACAAATTGACATGTACCCTATCCGTCAATAAACTTCGTGTTTCATTTTGTAATACTCAGCACTTGCCTCTTTTCTCCTCTCTCCCCCTATCATACTATCATATCCACAACCCTTTGCCCACGTCAGTTTCACAAGATCCAGCGGTGCCCCCTGCGAGCTTTGCCGTTTATAGCTATAATACCTTGGCCTATCACGGAGCCTCGGATCTACCGCGCAACGATGAACTATTGGTTAGCAATGGCGCTTGTATAGTGCTGTATTTCTTTTCTTCCCTCTTTTGTGTTATTTATTTATTTATTTATTTTGACATGGTTGTTCGCCGCTTCCTCCGGCCCTGGTGATATAGTGGGTGACTTTTTTTTTTGGCTAACAGAAGCACTCCTTCGGTTCTCCCGGCGATATCTTAAAATCGCTAGTCGTTCCTTTATGTAGCATGTATTCTTGGCTTTAGCCATCTCACGCCAGAGACGGGCTAGCCAAAATACACGGTTTCAGCTCACCTCACTACAAACCCTACAACTCTATCGCCACCATGTCTACTTGAGACAGGAGCCGTATCATAATCACACTTTTGACTTCATTCGCGGAGATTTATCACATGGCACAGCTTTCGGGCACTTGGCTTGAGGAGTATATACCAGCTCAGGACTTCCCCCCCACCACCCGCTTCGAAAATATCCGGAATGCTTCCCCAGCTCAGTGCCGTGCTGGTGTGATTCATGCTTCATTCTGTGCAAAATTAATTAAGTTGGTTGGGTTTGTTTGTCAGAAGTCTTACGGGACATGCTAACTCACTCGCTCCTCCTCGCTCGGCGATCTCAGTACCATGCGTTTGTCCCCTTCCTCGCTTCTGGATGCGCTACCTAATCTTAGCATGAATTGCGCAATCATGGGCAATTTTTTTTTCAATACTGTCTTTAGGGCACCACTACCACTTCGCTCGCTCCTCCTCGCTCGGTACCATGCGCTTCCCCCCTTCCTCGCTTCTGAATGCGCTGCCTAATCTTAGCTTGAATTGCGCAATCATGAGCTTTTTTTTCAAATACTGTCTCTAGGGCACCACTACCACTGGCACTGGGCATTTGTGACATATCAGTTCGAAGAAGACTAATTCCTCGGTAATTCAGCAGTCTCCTCTCCTTGGTAATTATATCCCTCACCCTTGATATATTAGAAAATTTTCTCTAAAAGGGCCGGTGATGTGGTACTGGGGTTCTTTGTTTTCAACCTTTTCTGAGTTACTATAATATTTAATGACCGGAGCTCGACCCTTTGTTGCATGTGGTACTACAACTCCCTGTCCATGTCATGGCTTGTCCGTGGATTTTTTTTACCCTTGAAGGAGTTCTCCGAGTTATCGATACAAATGGTACCTGTTAATTAATATAATCACGTTACCAGTGCAAGTCATTTTACTATTAGTTTATGCGCGGTAAGGCTGGGCCTAGGTCCAGTGCCCTCTCTCGTCTTACACTGCGCATTCCGGATCTTTGGATTAAAGCGAAAAGTGATATTAGTTTCTCGGCTCGTGCAGGTAGATAACTAAAACGTAATACGAAAACTCGCAATTCTCTCCTTGTTCCGTGATCTCAGTCCCAAGCGTCACCTGATCTCATCTTGAATTGTGAAATTCACGGAAACCCTGCATAAGCACCATCCGTCCTACAAAGGTAGGCGATGCGTTTTTTTTTTCAACTTTTCTGAATTAATATGAATGACCGGTGCTCAACCCTTGATTACATGTGGTGCTACAATTCCCTAGTATACCTTCTCTCTGGATTTTCACCCTCTAAAGAATTTCCGAGGTATCAAATACACGCTACCTGCTAATTAATATACTGCCAGTGCAAAGCTTCTTATTGTTACTTTATGTCCAGCGGTGAAGCTGAACCCAGCGCTCTTTGGCCCCATCCAGTATATTAAAGGGAAAGGAGAGATCATCGTTATATGATTGGAAAAAATGAGATCTGATCATTTCATTATCTGGTACAGATATCACGTGAAGGCGATTATGGGACTTTAGGCCAAATGCCACCGAAAGGAAAAAGAGAAAGTACATGACAAGTCGTGGACCATTCATTGAAAGGGAGGGTCATAACGATGAAGTACGAATTGGAGGTGATCGTCGTGGACGTCATCATAGCAATAACCGGACACAGTAGGATAGTTGGGGGGGGAGGGAAGAGATGCGGGAAGAACGCAAACGGGACCATCAAAGAAAGAATGGAATTCAACTGCATCTATAATATCCACCTATCTCCTGAAGAACAGAGAAGAAGAAGAAAAGAAAAAAAAGGGGGGGAGAGGGGGGATGTGAGGTGAAAGGGGGTAAACGTAGATTATAACCGAATATAGACGACGCCGTCCGAGTGTGATCTCCCGCGCGAGGGTCTATAGCTGGCCTCGCGGTCGCGCTCTGATGACCTGGAATGAGAATGGGATTTAGACTTGTCTGATGAACGGGAAGAGTTGCGATGGTGGCTTGAAGATTTTGACGGTGCACCCCAGTCGATGCCTCCGAATATGCGGCGGAGCAGAGGCTGCTTTTTGACGGACGAGGGTCGTGTTTGGAGGGTGATCGTGGGAGTGGAATGATACGTGCCGTGCGATCGCTATGAAAGAATCAGAATGGAAATGCTTCGCAGCAAGGTACATATAGTGATGCATACCGGCACATCGCCTCTGGTTGGACTGCTTGACACCACTCGATACTGCGGAGCCGATGGGACACGGTGCAATGCATCGCGGCCATTGCTGCTCTGCACCCTCATGTGGTGTGCCGAGGCTGGCGCATAGTACGCTTGGTTCGCCTGGGGCTGCGTGTACGTATATGTAAACGGCTTCGGCTGCTCGGGCATATATCGAGTGTCCGCAGAAATCGAGTGGTGTCTGGGCCTCGAGGGCGAGGCGACGTAGACGGGCTGCTGATGGTGGTCGCGATGGTGCGGCTGCGGCGATACCGACCGTCGCTCAACGTACGTGGGCTGGGGATGTGTGCCGCGGGCAAAGGGAATCGAGCGATGTCGCGTGCCAGTGTAGCGAGATGCATAGGGGTTAGATACAGACGATTCTGGGTATACAGTGGAAACGGTATCATCCGCCTGGGGCAGACCCGCTGGGGACACCGGAGGCGGGGGGGCATTGACGCTCTCTTGGAGCCATTTTGCAACGGTCGCGGATTTCATGACGTGAGTGCGAAGGGCGGGGCGGTGGGTGGGGCAGATGGAGGGAGAGGAGTCGCTTTGCAGCCAGCTGGTGCAACGGAGGTATTTAAGGTGTTACAGGGCAAGTCACCGGATTCCCACGTTGCTGGGCGCCGTGACGAGCCGTGGACGTCGCTGGGGGCGCGGCATTGCCTCGGCAGTTTGCGGAGTATTTAATTGTGGCTATGAGGCGCGGGGCTGATGTGGCTACCTCATGGTTTCCGCGAGACGATATGGAGGTGACGATAGAAGGTAGGCCATGCTACAACGGCGTAGCGCACCATTGAGCTCTGCTCGTTGGTGGTGCTGATCAGCTATCAGTGTGGCGTTCTAGAAACCGCACACAAGTCATCTCCGAAAGCACGTGTTGAGGCGACACCTCCAGCTCGAAGGCGATACTGGCTCGCCTACGAAGCTAACCAGCGCGCTAGGTCGCTGCAGAAGTACACCGCACGCTGTGTCCGCATGGCGGCGCAACGGTATCAGGATAGTCCAATTCCGTTGCAAAACATGCAGTGGAGTGACGGTTCTCGTCCCTTTGAATGCGTGTCTGGTAGCCGTGGGTATGAGGCTTCTGCAACCAGAGCTTACAGTAATGTCCCACCCGTTGTTACTAACCGGACCCCCCGTAGCTCGCTCATATTTACATAGCAGAAATGAGGGATTCTAGCGACATGACACAATCGCGCGTTCTCATTGGTGTGATTTCTTCTTCGAGCTTCAGTGGACTCTTGCTTAATCGCACATGGACTTGAGATTTCTTTAGCTGATAATCATAGCGTATATCACTACGTAGTCTCTGCCTTTTTCAGCCTTTGCTCTCATGTTTTCGTGGACTGATATTAACATCATTCACATTCAGCCACGCGCATAACTTTAGTGTGCGTTATTTCTGAGGGCATGCTGTGACACGGGAGAAAGGGCGGGTGCTTGTGACAGACCACCTCATGTTCTTTCGTAGCACACGGGTCTAAATCTTTCAATTGACCTCCCGGCAACAAAAAACATATACATGATCGTCAGAGTCCCTACTTTGCAACTATGGTTTGTAACATGCATACGAGAGGACCGGAATACAAAGGTGAAGGAGAAAGGGGAGAACAGGTCCAAGGTTACAAAAGGATTAATTGTACGGTACGTTTCATGACAATATTCTTTTGTAAAACGGGCGAGAAGACGAGCTGTCATGAGTCGGTTTGCGGTACTGGTAAGGCTTGGCGTCCTGCTGGTCTCCCCACTCTACACTGTCCAAGAGCCGACCAATTAACCCTCTCTTCTTGGGCGGCGAGAACTATTGAAAAAGTAAGAGCAAAATGATATATCAGTAAAAAAAGAGAGAGAAGAAGGAGCGAGATACCAAAAAATCTACGTGCTGCCCAGGCGGCGCACGAATGAACGAAGGACTCTGTGCATCCTTTGCCCGTATCGGGACGGGAATAAGAACATGCGGTGCATCCCGCGAAGGTGAGGATGAGCTAGGATCGGAGGGGAGCGGGCGATTCGCACGATCCGGCGGTGTCTGCGTCCTTGTCTTTGGCTGGGATTTTGGCTGGGATTTTGGCTGGGACTTCGGCTGCGTCTGCGTCTGCGCGTGTGTCGTGTGCCGCCGTGGCTGCGCAGGACGAGCAGCACCAGCACCAGAGCCATGTGAGGGCTTGGGACTACCCCGAGGCGTATAACTCTGCGTGCGTCGGGGGGATGACGGCGTTTTAGATCTATGTGTCTCGCGCGATGCGTCCTTCGAAGACTCTTTGGACTCTCCTCTCTCTTTGGACCCTCGGGACTCTCTAGCCTTGGCATTACGACCAGCAGGAGACGACCCCTTCCGTACAAGCTCTAGTTCTGGCGAGGAAGGCATTTCAGAAGTGGTAACGTTCAATTTGTCGTCGTCGTCGTTTTGTTGTCGTTAAATGGCAGTCAGCCCTGTGATGGGATTGCTTCTATTATATGCGAAGGGAAATGAAAAAAGAAAAAGAAAGAAAAAGAAAACAATTGTAATGGGTATGGGGTGGTGGCTACCAGCCTTGCCCTTTGGCGAGCTTGCCTGACGTCGCGAGGCGTGAGACGTGGACGGAGCTAATCGGCCCGTGAATCACGTGAGAGTTTTGATGGCAAATGAATTAGGTAATTTGGCGTTCGCATGGCAAATGCTGTCGTTTTGTCAGGTTGAAAATGCTATAAAACAAATATTGTGCGAAAAAATTATTTGAAAAGGACTTGTGAGTCTGTTTATGTCAGGGCGGGTTCCTTGAACTCCGACCACCACCATCGCCAGGGCGCTTAAGAACTTACCCTATATTCGAGCACTCAACGCGTTTGAACCACACGCTCCAT
>QLPI01052195.1:0-17273 GCA_003314275.1 Chroogomphus rutilus
TTTTCACTCAAATAATAATAATAATAATAATAATAATAATAATAATATAAAACAATTTATTTCTTGAGACTACTTTAAAGTCTCACCCTCATCATGCTCCCCCATATCCTCATCTTCATTTTCCTTCCCCTTCCCTTTGTCCTTATCCTCCTCTTCCCTATCACTCACCAGTTGGTCCTCCTCTGGACTCTCCCTTCCTCCCACACCTCCTGAACCACCTGAACCTCCCAAACCCTCCACTATAAGGAACAGAATCCTTGTCATTCTGTCCTGCCTACAAAGGAGGGCCTCTAGCAGTTCAATGACCCGCTGACCTCCCAAGACCTCAGGCCATGGCACTCCAACTACTGGCATATTCTCACTCGGGCACATGGCAACAGCCCTCCTCAGCCTCTTCTTCAGCTGCTCTTCCTCCTCCTCCTGGTCCTCCTCCTCACTCTCCCACTCTTCACTCTCCTTCTCAGACTCAATCTCTTCCTTACTCTTCACCTTTTGAGCCTGGGGGGCTGCCAGCCTACACCTGACCTTCTGCCAGTTACACTCCTAGCAGGCAGCCCTGACTGAGGGGACCTTGCACTCATCCCCATGTTTGACGCATGTTGGAAATGGGGGCCCATCTTCACATTTCCACTCCTTCTCAACCTGTTTCTTATGCTGTGGAAAACATTAATCAAGAATAAATAAATAAAACAATTCTGACTCACCTCAACCCCCCTCAGCTTCCTACCCTTGTCACCCCTAGCAGGCCTCTTGCTAGGTCTCACCTCCATGCCCCTACCCCTTTTAACGTGAAAGTCTTTGGGACTCCCAAGTCCTCAGGAGCCCCCACATTTTCGACACCCTTATTCTTGGGTGTTCCATCCTGCACCCCCACATCCTTGGAGGTTTTCTCCCTGCCTGTTTCCTTGGGGGTATGTAGTCCCACCAATTTGGCCTGTTTGGCATGTTGTTTTTCAGCCTCTTTGGCCTCTTCCACCCATTGCTTCTCAGCCACCTTGGTGGCTGCATTGGCCACCCGTTTTTCTTCAGCAGCCTTGGCCACTGCTTCTACCTTGGCTGCTGCTTCTACCTTGGCCACTGCTTCTACCTTGGCTGCCTTTTTTATGGCCTCTGCCTCTTCTGCTGATACTCTTGCAGCCTCCACAGCCTCCTCCTCCTTCTTCTTTACCTTGGCCTCAGCCTTGGCTTCCTCTTTGGCTACCTGCATGGCTTCTGCCTCCTCATGCTTCTGCCGTCTTTTCACCTTTTTTGCCTTGAGCTCAGCAAATTTTTTGGCATCTTTATCCATCTTGTAGCCTATTTTTTCCATTGTTGACAAGGTTGTGTGATTGGATAATTGTGGTGGTTAAAGTATAAGTGCTAGATCCCAAACCTTCTATGATGTCACATTAGGTGTCCCAAACCTTGTTTTCAAACTCCATCTACCAGCTTCATGTGTTCAGCCACTAAGGGGGAGGTACTGTCAAGTACCCATACCAAGTATCGGTTTACTCAGTAGTACCAACCAAATGATCAGTCCAATTCCACATGTAAGTGACCAAATCATATGCAGGTCACTTGGTATGTTGGTCTCAGCTCAGCACATTCATCATCTATACCTCCCATTCCTATCCATTATCCACTCTCCCCTCATTTGTTATTCATTATCCCCACCTCGTTTATTATTTTATTCTCAGCCTGTTTCACCTTGGGACATTTTCTATTGTCTTATCCTCAGCCATCACCCTATTGTTTTATATTCGGCCATTTTCTATTGTTCTATTGTCACTCACACTTCTGTTCTTTTATGCTCAGCTATATTTCATTGTTCTATTCTTGATCATTGTGGACAATACTTCCACATGGTCTCCATACCTTATTGTTTCTCCATGTCTTATGCCACCCTGATTCCACATCTTGCTTCTTAACCTATATAAGTAGCACATGTTTGTAGATAGTTCCTTGTTCTGAATATCAACTTGGCATATACCTCCTTACCTTCCCTTCTCCTGTCTGAAGTCCCTTACTCAGGCCAACACTCTCAGCACTCTCCTGGATATCCCTTCTATCTGAAATCAGTGACATGCATGGAAAGTAAGGCGTAACACATGAGTATGTTGAAGCTAAGCCACCCCGATTGGTCTACAGGACTTGGCTGATTTCTGCCAACATCATGAAGTCAGTACTATTGCAATAGTACTTGGCTCACATATCATTGGCATTCCTGGTGCTTGAAAATGGACCATATCACCTGTTTTTAAAGGCTTACTGCAACAGTGAGAGGTTCTAAACTCACAGAGGGGCCGATAAACATTCTAGTGCTATGAGAGCTACAATTCCCCAAGAGTAAGGGAAAAAGAGTGGTTGTTGTTTGTGGCAGTCCAAGGGCATGATAGGATAAAGTAGCAAGTATGACTGTATCACAGTTATGAGATGGTTGTCTGTCTAAAATATAGATAAAAATCAAACTATGATAGACTAACAAAATAGAAAGTACAAAGGTCTTGTGTGCAGATACTTGGTACATGTGACATGATTCTAAACCTAGTGCCCTTTTAGATGATTGCATCTATGGACTCTTGTTTCTTGCTGCATCTCCCTACATCACTAGCTTCTGTAACACAAGAAAATGAAATCAGGCAATGGGTAGCTAGGGATTAGACAAATCATATAGGGGGGCATGGGACATGCAGGGCAGGTATTGCTGTCAGAGGCATCAGCAGATGTAGCTTTGCAGTTCAACTAGAGTGAAGGCCGGGGAGGCACATAGGGTGCTAGATACCCGTGGATAGGATATAGGGTCTGGCTAGATGCAAGAGCTGGAGAGAGGGTTGTTTGTAGCTACTGCTTTGGTTAGAGAATGGCATGGGTCACCCATGGGCCAAACATAGGAAACTTAAACCCATGAACTCATGGGTTTTTTCCCATGGGTGGACAGGTGTTGGGTCTGCACTGCACCCACACATGTGTTTCATATGTATGCACATACATCACATGTGGCACATGCACATATGGTGTGTTTGTATTGTACATGTGCACATGCAGTACATACATGTGTGGTACATGCATGTTGTATGTGCAGTACATGCATGTCATATGTGCAGCACATACATGTTGTATGTGCAGCACATGCATGTCATACATGCATGCATGACACCACAGGTTGGGCTGGGTTGTGGGTGCTCTTGGCTTAACCCACACCCAAACCCAAGGACACCTGACCTGGTGACCTATGCAATTTGGCATAACCCATGCCATTTCCTAGCTGTGGTGCTACATCTGAGTTAACCCAAAAATACCTACTGGCTTGTATGAATTGTAGGGTATGTGGTATAATTTTGGGCAGTCTAGGGATAGAATATGATGCTTTACCTGCTTTTGTTAACAGGGAATATCATTGGCTCTTGTATTTGATACAATGGATCAGGTAGTGGGATACTGTCAAGTACACGTACCGAGGATCCGATAACTCGGTGGTACCGACTAAAATACTCCATTAGTAACCAAGTACAAACCATTCAATGAGTTGTTCTCGGCCAGATGCACATATCGGTCACACCCCTCATTCTCATGCCTACTCCTCACTCCTCGGTCCGCCTCACCTCGGGACTTCCTGCCCTTGTGTTATCCTCGGTTATAGCCTTGTTTTATAATCGGGCATTTCCTATTGTACTAGGGCACATCCTATTATTCTGTCCTTTATTGTCTTATTCCCACCTTACATTTCTTATTCTAATTTTACTCGTTGTGGACAATAACCACATGCTCTGCATACCTTGTTGTCCCACATTCCTTATTCCACATGTCACTTCTTAACCTATATAAGTAGGACATGGATGTACATACTTCTTCATTCTGGGTATCGACTAGGCTTAGGCCCTTCTACCTTCTTCTTCTCTGTTAAGTCCTCGACTCGGGCCGGCATCCTCAGCATCCCCCCGAGTATCTGTCTGTTGCAAATACAGTGGCATGCACAGCAAGTAGGGCGCAACGCATGAGTACGTTGAAGCCAACGCCACTACTCTTAGCCTGCAGGACTTGGCCATAGTCTGCCCGACCTTTCGACAACACCCCTCGGCAGTACCGAAGTCCGTCAGTATCCGACGCTTGACAGATACCATTTTGGGCTAGTGGCAGGTGCTACAAAGTGCACTGTCTATCACCTTGATTTTCTTAATAAATGCATTGAGCACAACATGTCCTGTTCTGAGCTAGACAATGATGCTAGTAACATGGCAGAGAAACTAACTTGGTGTCTTGTATAGGTGCCAATATGGCCGTTCAGCATCAATCCTCGAGAGTTTATGGAATCTTGGTGATTTTAACCAGATTGACCACCACCTAGAGAGTATTGTGGTTTTCTGATAAGATTTGATAGCAGATATGCTGGCAGGTAGCTTATGTCATAGGAAAATTGGAAGTGTCACTGGTAATGAACAGGCTCCTTCAGCTGCCTCCTTCATTAGAGCATTGGCCATCTCATTTCCTGGTATGCTTTTGTGACCTGGGATCCATTCTAGGTAGATATGCAGGGCATGCTGTCTTTTCTTCAAGAGGTAAATGGTCTTGTAAATCTCATCCATAAGGTACTGTGCTGGTTGTGCTTGGTTTTTGCAGAGGGCTGTAATTGCAGATTGGTTATCTAGGACAATTAGCACTGTCCTTGCCTCTCCATATTGACCAATGAGTTTCAATGCTAGCAGTATGTGTAAGGATAGAGAATGATGTAGTCATAATCCTAATGTAATATCTCCCAAGGTCAAAGCAATGGCAAGGTTCTGAATAGGGTTTGGCTTTAACTTATGTGTTGTGCCTACCAGACCACACTGGACCCTCATTTTGTATAGATGTTAAATCCACATGTCAGGCGCTTAATCAAATACTTCTGAAAGGGTTTCTGGAGGTTTCTAAAGGGTTCCACAAAGGGGGTCAAGGTTCCAAGGATGAGGGGGGTCAGGATAGTGGATTTATAGACAGACAGGAAGCACCGGAGACTTAGGGTTGATTGTGGTATTAGGTTGATACAACTAGTCATTCAAGTATTTGAAGTCAGAGGGACTTGGCTTCAACTTATGTGTTGCACCCTCCTTGATTGTCTGTCCCTAATTTTGGAAAGTCAGAAAGTTACCGGAAATGAATCAGAACTTAGGATGCAGATTAAGTTGATATTTGTACTAGCGAATAGTCCAGTCGACTGGGGGGTTATATACATGTAGCTACTCCTTGTACTATCTATTGCCGACTAAAGGCCGAGGGGAAGGAAGGAGTACAAGGGTCCTATAGAAAATGAGAACAAGAGAGTGAGGTACACGGTGATCCTGCACATCGCTTATTGGAGGGATGGAACCTTGGTTGTGGACTCAGAGGTTCAGGATTACGGGACTTTGGAGTGTTGTAATGGGATCATAGAAGGCAATTGTTCCAGGCTTTTTACAGTCAGAAAAATCCCAGAAAGGGTGCGGGTGGTTGTAGGGACTAATATGGGTTTGTTGGGGGCATGGGCTATAACAATAGACAGAAACATAATAGTAAGACAGAAATCAAGACAGAAGTGAATGGAAGAAGCTTAGTTGAAATCTTAGTTGATATTCTGACTGAAGAGCCGACTATTGAATGTACAAGATCTTATACTACTTGCTTATCTATGAGGAGTTAAGTAGATTCCTATAATAGATGAGAAGTCCAAAGATCGAACATGCAAGAACAGAATACTATGTCCCAACCTTGATCTCCTCCATGACATTGAGGGATGACACATCATCCCAATAACCAGCAGAGTTATCCTATAAGAAATGTAGCAACAGATCAGATATCACAAGTGGAAATGACAGAATGGAATTGTGAATAAGAAAAGTGGAGCAGAACATATAAGGAAATATCAAAAATCATAAAGGCAAAGTGGTCAATAGAAATACTGAGGACGGATGTATGAGCATGTGAAGGACAGATGTAATAAGTGGAGCGTATTGAATGTTGCATGCGATGCCAAAATGGAATAGGCTGGATACAAGAGGTGTTCTGAATTCAAAGGTGGATGGAGTGTATGGCTGAAATGGTGAATAAGGTGGAATCAGGCTGAATGCAGCTGGTTTGAATAGTTGGGGATGCCAGCATAGTGATTCCTAATAGTATGCCCATAAGCTCACCCTTAAAGACTGTATATCTTGTCTTTTTTCCTAGGCAATGCTGCAGGTATATGTCAGATTCAGAGATCATAACACCACCCCCTATGGTATCTAGGGAATGGCATGGGTTACCCACGGGTCAAATGTGGGTGACCCGCACCCGACCCATGGGAAACCCGAACCCGTCAACCCATGGGTTTTTTCCCATAGGTCGATGGGTCTTGGGTGCGTGCCGCACCCGCACGCAATACATCGCGTACGTGGCGGCATGTACGTCGCATACATCGCGTTCGTCACGGCGCATACGCATATGTCGCGTATGTCGCATACGTGGCGGCGCGTGTGTGTATGGGCATTGCATACGTCATGTTCGTCGCGGCGCGTGCGTATACATCGCATACATGGCGGCGCGTGCGCGTACAGGCGTTGCATACGTCGCGTTCATTGTGTACGTTGCATACGTTGCATTCATCGTGTACGTTGCATTCATCACGGCGCGTGCGCATGCGTCGCGTACATCGCGTATGAGGCGGCGCGTGTGCATACGTCGCATATGAGGCGGTGCATGCATATACATCGCATTCGTCGTGTATGTGGCAGCGCATGCGCGTAACGGGCAATGCATACGTCATGTTTGTTGCGGTGCGTGCACGTACGGCATGTTCGTCACGTTCGGGGCATCACATTCATGTCAGCATGTGCACGTACATGTTCGTCGCGTTCGTGTCGGAGTTGATGCCCCGGGTTGGGCCCGGGTCACGGGTGCTCGTGGCTTGACCCACACCCACACCCAAGGACACCCGACCCGGTGACCTGTGCGGGTTGGCCTGACCCGTGCATTTCCCTAAATTGGTATCCTTGCATCCAGAGCCATTTAAAAATATTTGAAGGTTATTGATCCTCATTGTTATGCTCTGTATCCCAGATCAATCTAACCAGTGACAATGCAATCAATCTGCTTAGCAATGACTATCACATAGTGCTTATTGTGAGTCGACTGCCCATCCTTAAGCACTGGTGATTTGTTATCCATCCATCTATCCATCACCCATCCACCCATCCACTACCATCCATCTCTGCAGTAATCTGACCCTCCAATCTCTGTCATAAATTGCATCTGTATATGGTGTGTTCATGTCATATGGTGCATTCATATTGTATGGCATGTTTATGGCACATTCATGTTGTATGGCACATTCATGTTGTATGGCATGTTCATGTTGTATGGCACGTTCAAGTTGTACAGTGTGTTCATATTGTATGGTGAAATTGTCAAGTACATGTACCAAGCATCGGGTCACTCAGTAGTGCTGACCAAATGATCACTCTAATTCCATGCGCAAGTGACCAAATCATATACAAGTCACTCAGTATGGTGGTCTCAGCCTGGCACATTCATCATTCACACCTCCCTCCCCATTGATCATCCACTCCTCCTTTATTCATTATTCATTATTCCCAACCTGTTTATTCTTTTATTTCTTGGCCCATTTTACCTCAGGACATTTTCTATTGTTTTATCCCCAGTCATAACCTTATTGTTTTATATTTGGTTAGTTTCTATTGTCCTATTTGATGAGATTATGAGCAAGTACAGTAGGATTGAAGAATTCTTTAGGCAGCTATTTAATGTATCTCCTCAGTATAGTCAATAACTAAGTGTATATTCGAAAATATACCTATTTAATTTATCTTACAAAAGAATTAAAAGAGAAATTAGCCCTGAGGCTTTGTACATAATATTATACAACTCACCTCCTCAGTATAGTCAATAACTGAGGAGGGAGGCTTGCGCGGGTCATGTCTCACCCGCATATACCTTGCAGCCAGCCCTTGACCCTATCGAAGGTTTGAGCCAGGCTGCCGGTTCCAAATCCAGGGAGCCGGCCACGCTAGTCGCGTCGTGCGTGGACAAGCACCCATAAGTAGCGTACATAGTAGAATACGAATAACTCCCTCAATAATGAGGGTAAAAATACAAGTAAAATTGAGAAAAATAAAGAGTTCAAAGGCGCACAGAATGATACCGAAATCGATATGATTTTACAATATATTGAGATTGCTCTCTCAGGGGTGAATGCAAGTTTGCACCCAACACTATTTTCATCCACACTCCTATTATTTTATCCTCAATCATCTTTCATTGTTCTATTCTTGATCATTGTGGACAATACCTCTACATGCTCTTTATACCTTATTGTTTTCTCTATGTCTTATGCCACCCTGATTCTACATCTCGCTTCTTAACCTATATAAGTAGTATATTAAATCCACATCTCAGGTGCTTAGCTAGATACTTCCGGAAGGGTTTCTGGAGGCTTCTGAATGGTTTCCGAGAGGGGTTATGGTATTCCAGAGGTGAGGAGACTAGAGGTCGCAGTTCATGGACAGAAGTGGACAAGGCAGAAAGACGGGAAGCACCGGAGGCTTAGGACTGTTCATGGTATTAGGTTGTATAACTAGTCATTCGAGTTGTTTGAGGTCACAGGGACTTGGCTTCAACTTAAGTATTGTGCCCTCCTCGATCATCTGTCTCTAATTTTGGAAAGTTAGAAAGTTTACCAGAACTGAATCGGAAACTATGATGCAGAATTAAGTCAATATTCGTACTGGCAAATAGTTCAGTCGACTGGTGTCTTATATACATGTAACTAACCCTTGTACTAACTTTGCCAAGTAAAGACAAGGAGAGGAAGGAGTACAAGGGGCTAATAGAGAAGGAAGAACAAGGGAGTGAGGTACATGATGATCCTGTGCATCGTTTATCAAAAGAGCGGAACCTAGGTCTTGGAATTGCAGAGGTTCGGGATTGCAGAACTTTGGGTTGATGCAATGGATTCTCAGAAAGCAATTGTTTCAGGCTTTAGATGGTCAGAAAGTCCCGGAAATGGTGTGGGTGGTTGTGGGGATTAATATGGGGGTTTATTGTGGGTATGGGCCATAACAGTATCCCCCCACTAGGACCGAGCCCTTGAGGTCCTAAGCTTAATTGAGGCAGTAATTAAGATGGACATGACTGTGGGAGCCTTTTGATTGTTTGGGATGATTGTCGATCGATAAGCACCAGTGGTCCAGTTGCCTATAAGAGAGGTGTTTGTAGAACTGGGAGGAGCCTTTCCCCAATGGAGAACATGGATTCCCAACCTTAGGAAAACCTTAGAGACTTTTCCCATATCCCCCTTTATCGTGTGGGGCTGGAGGGGGGTTTGGGAGTTGAGTTGCAGTATTTGCAAGTCCTTGATGATGAGTTGGGGACCCTGCATACCTACTCCATTAGGCTCTGTGACTCCTATAGTGTGTGGTGCCCTTGTAGGGGTCTTCTTCTTCTTTTTGATCCTTTTGTAGTGGGTTACCTTTTGAAGCAGTCATCGTCCGGGGCTGTTCCTTGCCAAGATCCAGAGCAGGATGTGACCTCTGGTAGTCCAGTGGTGGAGGCGGGTGGATTGGAAGTACTTGATAGTTTTTCCACCTACCTAGTTCACTTGGATAAGGTTCAGGAGGATTTGTGCTACTTCCGGACTCTTCTTGCACAATACGACCGTTGCCTGTCCCATTTGACGATGACTACAGGAGATCGTTCAGGGGATTTGAGGCTGGGCAGGATCTTGGTTGGTACATTGTTAACGTTCCTGGAAGAAAATCCATCAGTGGTTGGACTCAATGCTACGTTCTTGGATGACGTGGATTGGTTGCTCGTTTTTTGGTGGGTGGAGGGTCAGGTGGCTCCGATGGGTGATTCGGGTGGGGGGGCAGATGTTCTGGAGGCAAGGGGGGTTATATTGGGTTCGGGATGCAGAAAGGATAGGAGGGTTTGGGGGAAGGCTTTAGGTCAGGTCGGGGTTAGGGTGGTAGTGATTAGATTGTTTTCCTATATAATCTTGGGTTGTGAATTCATGTGTGGTCCTAGACAGCATTGGGATAGTTTGGGGGTTAGGGTGTAGTTTTTGGTTATTCCTAAATTGATGTGGTTTTGCTTCCGGTTGCTTTCCCCTTCTCTAGGGTAGATGTCCCATCATCTAACTAGTTTATAGTTGGAGTCGTGGTGGTCATGGGGGACATGGGTCATGGTGGTCGGTGCAGTCATGTGGTCGGTGTGGTCATGGTGGTCATGGTGGTCATGGTGGTTGTGGTGGTCATGGTGGCCATGGTGGCCATGGTAGCCAGTCACCAGATCATTACTTGGATGGTAGTAGTGTCATCGGGATTTGGAGAATGTCCTGCAATTTTGAGTCTTGGGTTTGAACCGTGTCAATGGTTCAGTGATAGGTATTAACATGTTATCAATAGGTTCTAGTCTAAGAGGGAATCTACACATGGTACCATTTTGTCTAAGGGACGGTATGGGTTCTGCAATCATCAGGGTTCTTCCTGAGTGGAGTTTCGGAGGGTCAGATTGAGTGCTGAGTGAAACTGCAGGCTCAATGGTACCAAGAATCAGTTGGGATGAAAATCTAAACAAGTAGTACTCAATACCCTGTCAATCAACAGATCATAGTGGGTGAGCATATGGTGTCCGGGCAACTAGAATCTGATGGATTTTTGAAGGTCAAAGTTGTTTCACACTGTTGGTGTTCAAGGCAAACAACTGGTGCCAGAGTCAGAGGCCTTGCTTCTTATTCCATGGTTTCCAAAGCATCCGAGGCTTTGGATTCTTCTTCAGTTTCCTCTATCACAGAGGCTGTGTGCCCCTTGATGACTGTGGTGGCGGATCTTGGGCATTCCTTGGCTGTGTGGCCCGATCTGCCACAGAAGAGGCAGAGGTTTTGTTTGAAGTAGCATTGCCATTCTTGCAGTGTAAGTTTTCCATCTTTACCGAGCTTGGACGATAGGTCTATAGTAGTCCTGCTGCCACTGGATGGGGTCTCAGGTTAGCCTGGATTGGCTGTCTTATTGCCCATATTAGGGGCCAAGTACGTGTTCATGGGGGACCTCCCTCTGTCGTAGGGGTGGTCGAAGTTATGGGTAGAGGGGGACTCTCTGGCAACTTTCAATCATTGCTCCCAGTAGTGGGCATCAATATATTGGGACAGGAGGCAGAGTTGGAGCAGGGAGTGGGCTTTCCTACTCTGGATATCTCATCCTTGATCCTGCCAGGGAGCCCGTTATAGAACTGGCAATGGAGTGTGGCATCACCCCAGTAGACATGGGTGGCTAGTCGATTGAATTCAACTACATATTTTGTGATGCACTAGTTATCATGCATGTGGAGGTTCTCGAGGTCTGCTTCGGCCTCTCCTTCTAGGTTATGGGGGCCGAAGTTGGTTTTGAGTTCACCGATAAACTCTTCATAGTCATAGAGCCAGTCTGGCTCATTGGGGGCAGAGAGGGCTGGTTCAAACCAGTCCAGGGCAGTTCCAGTCAGGTACAACAGTACATAGGTTACCTTGGTGCTGTTGGAATCGAAAGCATCAAGGCCATCACAGAAGTTCAGGATACACTGCACTAGGAAGGCTTGTACTTTCCTTGAATCAGATCTGTCGAAGGTATCTGGATCCCAGACCTTGGTGGTATGGGGGGCTGATCTTCTGGGGCTGGTCAAGTTGTTTGCCAGCATAATGAGGGCCTGAGTGAGGTCGGGAACATCATTGGGTCCTAAGGTGGGGGCCCCTCCTGGATGTGCGGGAGGTGGCAGTGCTGTGGCAGGTGGTGTGACATAGGGTTGTACGCCAGGGGGTGGTGCAGTGGGCAGAGGTGCAACAGGTGGTAGTATAACAAGCGGTGGTGCAATGTGCAGTGGTGTCACAGCAGTGGTGTAACGAACAGAGGTGCGAAGGGTGGTGGTACATAGAGGGGGGATGTGAAAGGGTGTGGTGCCAATGATGGTCCCAAAGTTGATGGCACTGCTGAGTATGGTCCCAAACTGGATGGCATCTCTGAGGGTGACAATTGCTGAGTCACCAGGGGGTGGTTTATGAGGAACAGGTTGGTCATATTCGAGCACAAGCGTAGATCTGTGCTCGTGAATCTGGAGTCAGATGAAGGTTCTAGTGGGTGTGCTGTGGTCTGTGGTGTCTGGAAATTGGGTCTGGAGGTGGACAGTTCTTGGGGGATGGATGCACAGTAGGCAGATGCCTGGGTGATTGTCTGTAGGGCTTGTGAATGCATGATGGGTCTCGAGCTCATGACACTCAGGAGTGTAAGTATGACTATACTGTTAAATCTGCATGTCAGGTGCTTAGCTAGATAGTTCCAGAAGGGTTTCCGGAGGCTTCCAAATGGTTTCCGTGAGGGGGTTTGGTCCTCCAAAGACAGAGGGACTAGAGGTTGTGGGTTCACAGATGGAAACAGAAAGGCAGAAAGATGGGAAGTGATGAGGGCTTAAGGCTGTTCGTGGTATTAGGTCATACAACTAGTTGTTTGAGTTGTTCAAGGTCACAGGGACTTGACTTTAACTTATGTGTTGCACCCTCCTCAATCGTCTGTCTCTAATTTTGGAAAGTTGGAAAGTTTACCAGAACTGAATCAGAAACTATGACGCAGAATTAAGTTGATATTCATACTGGCAAATAGTCCAGTCGACTGGTGGCTTATATACATGTAACTAATCCTTGTACTAACTTTGCCGAGTAAAGACAAGGGGAGGAAAGAGTACAAGGGGCTAATAGAGAATGAAGAACAAGGGAGTGAGGTATGCAATGATCCTGCACATCGTTTATTAAAAGATCGGAACCTAGATCTCAGAACCGCAGAGGTTCAGGATTGCAAAACTTCAGGTTGATACAGTAGATTCACGGAAGGCGATTGTTTCAGGCTTTACCGGTCAGAAAGGTCCCGGAAACAGTATAGGTAGTTGTGGGGATTAATGTGGGTTTAAAGGGGGCATGGGCCATAACAGCATTGTTTATCAAAAGAGCAGAACCTAGGTCTCAGAATCACAGAGGTTCGGGATTGCAGAACTTTGGGTTGATGCAACAGATTCTCGGAAAGCAATTGTTTCAGGCTTTAGATGGTCAGAAAGTCCTGGAAATGGTGTGGGTGGTTGTGGGGATTAATATGGGGGTTTATTAGGGGTATGGGCCATAATATAGTACATGGATGTAGATAGCTCCTCATTCTGAATATGTCAAGTACATATACCAAGTATTCAGTAACTCAGCACTGCCAACCGAGCATTCAGTCTATGTGCAGGTGACCAAGCCACATGCAAGTCACTTGGTACACCAGTCTCAGCTTGGCACATTCACCATCCACACTCCTCATTCCCATCCCTCTGTTAAATCCATGTGTCGGTGCTTAGCTGGAGACTTCCGAAAGGGTTCGGGGGGTTCCGAAAGGGTTCCAAAGGGAGAGGTCGTATTCCGAAGGGTGGGATGAGGATTGGAATCGGATCGGAATTGGAGTGGTCGGAAGTCGGGAACGCTGGGGGTCTTGGGACTGTTCACGGTATAGGGTGGTATGAGTGGTTCGAGGTCATAGGGACTTGGCTTCAACTTATGTGTTGCGCCCTCCTCGATTGTCTGTCCCTAATTTCGGAGAGTCGGAAAGTTTACCGGAAACTAATCAGAAACTACGACGCAAATTAAGTCGATATTCGTACTGGTGAATAGTCCAGTTGACTGGGAGACTATATACATGCGACTATCCTTGTATTATCTTTGCCGGTCATAAAACAAGGAGAAAGGGAGTACAAGGGGTCAATATAAAGGAGAAAACAAGGGAGTGAGGTACGCGATGATCCTGCGCATCATCTATCAAGAGAGTGGAACCTTGACTTTCGGAATCTTCGGAGGTTCGGAAACTCGGAACCTCGGATTAATGCATTGGAAATCCGGAAAGTGGTTAAACAGGCTTTGAGCGGTTGGAAAGGTCCTGGAATTGGTGTGGGTGGTTGTGGGGGTTAATGGGGGTTTATTGGTGGTACGGGCCATAACACCCTCATTCACTCCTTCATTCATTTATTTCTACTAAACCCACTCTGTCTACTCCTGTTCCTCAACCCCTTCTACTTTGGGACATTTGATCCTTGTTTGTTCCTCAGGCATAACCCTATTGTTTTATATTTGGTCACTTTCTATTATCCTATCCTTGGCCAAATTTCTATTACCCTATTTTCATTGTTCTATTCTCCTTTACATTCCTTTATTCTATTCTTGATCATTGTGGACAATGCCTCCACATGCTCTGCATACCTTATTGTTCTCCATTTCTTATTCCACATCTCACTTCTTAACCTATATAAGTAGTGCATGCATGTACATACTTCCTCATTCTAGATATCAACTTGGCATAAGCCTCCTTGTCTTCTCTCCTCCCATCTGAAGTCCTTGCTCAGGCTGGCACCCTTGGCACCCTCACGGGTACTTCTTCTATCAGAAATCAGTGGCATGCACAGAAAGTAGGACACAACACATAAGTACGTTGAAGCCAAGCTACCGTGATTGGTCTCTAGGACTTGGCTGATTCCTGCCAATATCATGAAGCTGGCACTATTACAATAGTGCTTGGCCCACGCATCATTGGTAGTACTGGTGCCTGACAGAATATCAACTTGGCTTATGCCTTCTTATCTTCCCTCCTCCCATCTAAAGTCCTCTACTTGGGCCAACACTCTCAGCACTCTCCTGGGTATCTCTTCTATCTGAAATCAGTGGCACGTATGGAAAGTAGAGTGCAATACATGAGTATATTGAAGCCAAGCCACCCCGATCGGTCTACAGGACTTGGCCGATTCTCACCAGCATTGTGAAGTTGGTACTATTGCAATAGTACTTGGCCCACACATTGTCAGCATTCTCGGTACCTGACAAAAATAGAACATTGAGCATATCCCAAGGGTAAGTGGATCAGGGGATAAAAGAATAAATAAAGGTAGAATGGATGGAATGAAGGGAAGTAGACTGAGTGATGAACTGAATATACCGAGCCAAGACCACATACTAGTGAGGAAAATGACTTGTCACTTGTGTGTGGGATTAAACATTAAAGATCATTCAGCTGGTATTACCGAGTGAACTGAGGCTCAGTATCTTGTACTTGACACAGTGACAGCATTTAGAAATGCATTGACAATGTCAAGAAAGATGATGGTGACCACCTTGTTATGACACTATGTAACCTTGACCTTTGTTATGGCCCATGTCCCCAATAAACCCATATTAGTCCCCACAACCACTCGCACCTTTTCTGGGGCATTCTGACCATTAAAACCCTGAAACAATTGCTTTCCAAGAATTCGTTGCATCAACCCGAAGTTTCATAATCCCAAACCTCCACAATTCTGAGACCTAGGTTCTGCTCCTTCAATAAATGACACACAGGATCATTGTGTACCTCACTCCCTTGTTCTTCTTTTTCTATTAGCCCCTTGTATTCCTTTCTCCCCCTTGTCTTTACTCAGCAAAAGATAGTACAAGGATTAGTTACATGTATATAAGCCCCCAGTCGACTGGACTATTTGCCAGTATGAATATTGACTTAATCTGCATTGTAGTTTCCAATTCAGTTCCGGTAAACTTTCCAACTTTCCAAAATTAGAGACAGATGATTGAGGAGGGTGCAACACATAAGTTAAAGTCAAGTCCCTGTGACCTTGAACAACTCAAACAACTAGTTGTATGACCTAATACCACGAACAGCCTTAAGCCCTCATCACTTCCCATCTTTCTGCCTTTCTGTTTCCATCTGTGAACCCACAACCTCTAGTCCCTCTATCTTTGGAGGACCAAACCCCCTCACAGAAACCATTCAGAAGCCTCCAGAAACCCTTCTGGAAGTATCTAGCTAAGTGCCTGACATGCAGATTTAACAACCTGTCAAGTCCATGATACTGAGCTCTGGTTTACTTGATAATACTGACTGACCGACCGACCTTTACCCATACTATCCCTCACTATCACATAGTCTTGTGTCAAGTACACGTACCGAGGCCCGTCTATTTGGCATTGCCGACCGAACAACCATCCTATATCCACGACCAAGTGTCCATGCCGCATGCATAACACTTGGTGCGACGGTCTCGGCTCGGTACATCTGCCATCCACACTCCTCGGTCCGTCTCACCTTGGGACTTCCTGTCCTTGTATTATCCCTCAGTCACGACTCTATTGTTTTATACTCGGCCACTCCTTATTGTCCTATCTTGAGTCACGATTCTATTATCCTATCCCTTATTGTTTTATCCCCGTTTTGCATCCCTTCATTCTAATTTTATCCGTTGTGGACAATAACCACATGCTCTGCATACCTTGTTGTCTCACATTCCTTATTCCACATGTCACTTCTTAACCTATATAAGTAGGACATGCATGTATATATTTCCTCATTCTGGGTATTGACTAGGCTTAGGCCCTTCTACCTTCTTCTCTTCTGTTAAGTCCTCGACTCGGGCCAGCATCATCAGCATCCCCCCGAGTATCTGTCTGTTGTAAATCCAGTGGCACACACGGCAAGTAGGGCACAATGCACGAGTACGTTGAAGCCAATGCCACTACTCTTGGCCTGCAGGACTTGGCCATAGTCCGCCTGACCTTTCACCAACACCCCTCGGCAGTACCAAAGTCCGTCAGTACCCAAAGCTTGACATCTTGGCTCGGTACATCTGGTATATTATCTAGACCACTTCTCCCACCCTATCCCTTCCACCCCTCACTATTCTCTCATCCCTTACCCGTTCTCCCCCAGAACATTTGATATTCACTTATTAATTCAGTCACAGCCCTATTGTTTTATCTTCGGCTGTCCTCTATTGTTCTATTCTCGCCCACTCCTTCATTATTTTATTCTCAGCCATATTCAATTATTCTATTCTCGCCTACATTTATTATTCTATTCTTGATCACTGTGGACAATGCCTCCACATGGTTTTTCATACCTTATTGTTCTCCATTCCTTATACCACCCTGTTCCACATCTTGCTTCTTAACCCATATAAGTAGCGGATGTATGTAGATAGTTCCTTACTCTGAATATCAACTTGGTTCGCACCCCTCTCATCTGCCTTTCCCCTGTCTAAAGTCCTTTGCTCAAGCTGACACCCTCGGCATCTTCACGAGCCTCTCTCCTGTCCAAATCAGCGGCACACATGGAAAAGCAGGGCACAACGCATAAGCACGTTGAAGCCTAGCCACCCTGAAAGGTCTGCAGGGCTTGACCGAATCCTTGGCTTTACCAAGTTATAACACAACCTTGTATGTAATTTATAGGAGAGAGTCAGGTGTCATCCTTGCAGGG
>QLPI01052200.1:0-12548 GCA_003314275.1 Chroogomphus rutilus
GCAAAGGGGGGATATACCAAATATTAATTATAATGAGTTTTTGATCATCTAGACAAGAGCAATAAAACTGTTCCAATGAGTCACTGTCAAAAAATTGCAATATCTCAACCAATAAAAATTATTACATAAACGTGAGGAGACCAATCGAAACCTGAGATGCAGGGGTATCTGTGAGAATATTCTCAGATTTTATAGATTTTTATTTGGTTCATAAATTTGGAGCAAGTGAAAAGTGCCAAACATTGGATCGGTTTTGTGAGTCACTGTAAGTTGAAGCCAAGCCTTATGACAAACCTCACCTTTATTTCAACATTGGGAGATATTATGCTTAGGAACTATTCAACTACATCTATTCCAGTTCTTAACAGTAAAGACCTTTGTTGGTGTCATTTTCAATGGCTGCAAGTCTGATTCTCAGGTCAGTTTGGGGCTGAACATACCTCAGCAGCTTATAAGCTCACTCTACACATCAATCAATATGCTTGCCTGAACAATTGCAGACCTCGTCGTCAATCATCATTTTTGTATTCCAATTTCCAGGTCCTGATCCAAAATAATTTTGTCCATCCAGTCGAAACCGAGTGATAAAAAAAGGTAGAAGCAAGAAAGGAAAGAGAAAGGTGAAGAGCAATCGCATAAAACAAAAAAAAAGAAATAAACAAAAAAGCAAGGGCTATTGTGGATATATATATATACGAAATACATGCGTGTGACTGTGACTGTTGTGAATCCATGGCCGGGAGTTGGGAACAAAAGGACCAATTAGGGCAAAGGGGAATTTCGTTGTCAGGATTGAGCGAGTGATTGGAGTTGAAACGATGGTTCAGTATGCCTGAATGTTACTTTGAAGAAGCATATGGGTGATAAAAGAATTGATGACGGAGCGTCGAGTATGAGCCTAGTTGTGAGGGCTTGATCTTGAGGTACAGCTCAGCGCGGTGGTGTTGCATGAAGTGAATGACGATGGACAGGGACTAAGGCCTGCAGCAGCGGCAATGGTCAACAAACGCCACGCCCTAGCATCCCCCTCGTCCACACAATGAAACACCCCGTGATATTACCTCGCAAACGCAAACACAAATAAAACCCCCCAAAAATCAACCCTAGGCAGACGACGCGTGCGCTACCTCAATCCTGGGCACCTCCATCGACCCCTGTCCTTGAACACCCCCGCTCGCCTTTGGCACGCCCTTCCCAAGTCCCCCAGGCGGAGCGGGAGCTCGCGGCGTAGGCGGGGGCGTTGGCACGAACTTGGCAGCGTCTTCAATGGCATTGGGGGCAGCAACGGGGGTGGTGCCGATGGCGATGGGGGCTGGAGTAGAGGTTGTGTGAGCAGGGGCGGCGGTGGGGGTAGGAGTATTAGAAGAGGAAGTAGAGGTGGCGGCGGCGGAATTGACACTGGAATTGGGAGACGACCCCCAATCTGTAATAATGCTAATATTCCGAGGGAGCATCGGCCCCGGCGACATGCTCAGCATCGTCGTCGGCGGCGGCGGCGGTACTGGTAATGTTGTTACGGCATCGACGCCCTTGCCTTCGTTCTGCTCATCCTCCGCCGCCTTCATCTCGGGCTCATCCTTCTCCACCTCATTCCTATATCCAGCCGTATTTCCATCGCGTTCATGCTCCCGCATCTCCACATCCGCATCCCCACCTTCATCAGGCGCAGTCCTGAATGACCCCAAAGATGACGGCCCTGAGGGTCGTCTAGCATGGGTCGGAGCTGATACATCCCTAACAGCAGCAGCCCCAGCCCCAGTCGGAGTCGCATTCTCACCCGTCTCTCCCTCTGCGGAAACAGCAGCGCCAGGGCCTGGACCAGCACCAGCACCAGCACTCGCATCCTCACCCGCACCCTCACTCTCCCCAAAATCAAATGGCGGCGGCTCCTCCTCTACGCCTCCCACACCCAGTCCTCCTGCCCCAGCAACCCCGGCTGCAGCCGCCTCTTCGGCCGCACGCCCATATGGCACGCCAAACCTTACAATACTTTCTCGCGACGATATGAACCGCATCTGCTCGCTCGTCGGCCCCGCTTGCGGGTACACAAATGCGGTGCGCACAAGTGTGTGTGGGAGCGGCGGGGAGATGAGGGGAATGGACGTGACAGTAGGGTTGCCGGTGGCTGTGTGAAGGGAGGAGAGGGATGTTGTGGAGAGATTTGTGGGGATATGTGAGGAGGAGGCGTTGACGGGGTGGATGAAGGAAAGATTGGAAAAGCTGGAGAGGGTGTGCGAGGAGGGGTTGGAGTTACCGCTGAACAACGTGGCGAGGCGAGATCGGGAACGCGCGCGCGGAAGGGAGGGGGAGGGCGTGGGGGTGCCGGAGGCTGCAGGGTGAGACATGGAGAGGGAGGCTGTGGAAGGGGATGCCAGGGATGCGCCGGGCGTGTCGGGTAGGCCTGGTGTACCGGGTGTCTCCATTGCAGCTGGTCCAGAATGGATGACGGATGAGAATGTGGTGGAGCCCGACCCGGAGGTCGTACTGCGGTGTCGGGTGTGCGTGTGCATGTAGTTTGCCGGCGATGATGGCGTACCCGACAGTGTTCCCGACGGCGGTAGTGTGCCGCGTATCGTACGCTGATTATCGTGCGGTGAACCTAGCGTGTCGCCGTTAAGGTTTACGACAGGTGGGAGTGGTGGTTGTGACGGTAGTGGTGTAGCTGCCGTGGTTGATGAAGATCCAGCATGGCTCGACCCTGATGGTATAAAATGCGATAATCGCGCTGCGAAGGAGCGGAAGCCCGAGCGGCGGCGTGGTTCCCTCTCTGCCGTCGTCATCACTGTGGCGGCCATTCCGCTCGTCCCACCCGGCACCATACCCACACCCGTTCCAATGGCCGTCATCTCTAACACCCCACCCCTTTCTGCCCCTTCTGTACCCACGACCTCAAAATAAGGCGGCGCATCCCCCCTTTCCCTGAGCTCCTCCGCGCTCAGTGTCGCGCCGATGTTCATCCCTATGCCCACATGCATGTTGGTCCCTGTGTCATACGTATTCGTACTCGCATTACTTTCCCCACGACTTCTCGTGTTCTCAATACCCTCAATACCGTTCTCGTTACCTCCTTCACCATACACAGCCCCTATATCCCATCCCACAGCGTTCAATAAGCCTCGCTGGCTATGCGACCGCGACAGCCCCTCGGACACAGCACCACCCTCAGCATGCTGCTGCTGTCGTTGGTGGCTATTCGACCAGGGCAGTCCCCCAGCGCCCAACAATCCCCTCTGACTATCCTCCGACCCCGATCCGGACACGAGCGAGCGCACCGTGTCGATACTCTGGCGAATTATATTCGAGGACGAGTTGGAGATGCTGCGGAGGAGGGGTTGGGATTGAGACTGAGACTGAGACTGAGACTGAGATGGGGAGTGTGATTGTGATTGTGGAGGATATACGGAGGGCGGGGAGGACGTGCCGGTGGTAGCGGGGCCCGGACTCCCGTTCTGAGCACGTCCGAGGCCGTCAGCGTCCTGCTGCAAAAGCGGCGTCTGCGAGGTCGTCGATGCACTATGTCCGTGCGAATGGCCGCCCGACGCATCTCGATTGGTGGCGCCATGTTCATGCTCACGCTGGAGGAGCGGTGTCTGCGATGTTGTGGAGAGGTTGAAACTGGGGTTGTGGAGGGAGGTGAGGTTGGCGGTGCTGAGGTTGTTGAGGGTGGCAGCGCTGGCCTGGTGAGAGAGCGTGCCGGGTATGGTGTTCTCCCTGTCTTCTGCGAGGGTGGGCATTCGCATTGGATCCTGCATGTCTTCTATTCCACTGTATTATAAAAAAGATTGTGAGTTTATGCATTTACGTTAACTGTCCTATGACGGACATGCCACCACACACCACACCCGACAACACACCCAACAAAAAGATCTCGAAACACTCACCGAGCCAAGACCATCTCCGAATCGTCCGGATCTTCCATATACGCGGGCAACGAGCGCGTCGAGATCTGGCTGGGCGTGCGCTGCGTCCGACGTGGGGCACCGCGCCGTGCTGGGCCGCTGCCCGAATTCGCTGCACGAGTATTCACCCTGCCAGCGGCGGCGTTGGGGTTGGCGCCGGTGAGCTGGGCGGCGGTGAGCTCGCGCTGTGTCGCGACGGCGTGCGGAATGGCAATGGCGCGGGCGGCTCTGCGGCGGCGATAGCAGGATATGCAGATCATGGCAAACATGACGAGAATGATACCCACGATGGGTGCCTTGGGTGACGGTGTGGGGTGAGCATTCGGTGTGGGTTTTTAATTTTGATATGCGAGATAATACGCACCCATACTTGCACGGTGTTGCCGCCTTGGGGTGCGCCGCCTGGGGGCGACTGGCGCGGGTGCAAGGCGGAGTGGGCGGGAGGATAGCGTGGGGCGGCGTGGGCGGCGGCGGCGGAGAGGATGAGCACGGCGGGGACGAGCATCGTCAATGATAAAGGCAGTGGTCAGTGCGTGCAATTACGGGGCGTCTGGGATGCCGGGGCCGTCGTCGTCAAGACCGTCGTAGTCGCAGTCGTAGCAGCGGTCGTCGACGTCGTGGTCGACGTCCGTGGGGAAGATGGGAATGTGGGAAAGTGGAAGAATGTGCGGAATACGATACTGTTACTCAGGCACCGTGTTTCGCTGGGTAGGGCTGAAATTTCTATGGCAGCAAAACGCTGTTACGCCCATCATGGTCTGCGCTACTAATTTCACTCTTTCTCGGTATTCCGCATCTCGCAACTCCTCTTTCATGCCCTCGCGCTGGCACTTCAATATCCTCAATATTTGCTTAATTTTCTCCTACCACCCTCTTCCTCTTCCTTCTGCAACCACCTGTCTAATTTTGTCCAATTTCAAATCGGAACATGATTCTATCTTCAGCCCGTCAAGATTGGACTCGAGCAGTCCCTGGTAAACTTGATGCCAAGCTCTCCTCTTGAAACAAAGTTCAAGCTACAGAATAGCTGTTGTGTGTGCCTATCTGCCTATCCTCTCACCGTCCAGCTGCATTTCGATCCTTGATCAGCAGCTTGCACGGCCGCAGCTCGCTGGAGGACAGGGCGGTGCACAAGGGTCTGGGATGCTAATATCGGCCATGGTCAAGGTACAAGGTACGTCTATATCCAATGAAAATTAGGTTCTCACGCAACTTAGTTTAAATGTTCAGAATCTATCAACTCCGGATCCACCTCGCTTACCCCACGCAAAGAACCTCACTTGCAAAATCGTCTCCGTCCACTCCACCCTCCAACCTCACTCTCCACACCCACTCCACATTCCTACACCTATCAGCCTCTCTAAGCTTCTCCCGTTCCTTCCTAACCTCCAAATCTAACCTAGCTGAGTAAATTCGCTTTGATTTATCTCACTTTCTCAACTTCCGTGATCAAACGGGCCACGATCTCCTTGATCAAACGGCCCCCATAACAAGCCATACCCGTCCCACAACAGCTCACCATAGACCATAGTCCACCATATGCACACCTTCAACCAAATCGAGCGCTACGCTATTTACTGTCAGCTACTATCCCAATGTAAACTGACATAGGATCTCACGTCACAGTAACATCATGCCACCGACAATGAATGATACAACACAACATGGTTCACCCTTTACCTTCAAGTTCACTCGTCTGTTCAACCATACCTGCCTCATACAGCATGTATTGAACGATATCTCACCATGGATACTATCCTGGTATGAGCTAGAATACACATCGTAGCTGAATGCCTATCGCCTCATCCATCGCCTTGTCCCAACTCCCTGCATTGTGACCATAAGGGGATGGCGAGGTCGGCTCAAGCCGTGGAGTGTATTTTTTTGTGTAATCTTCAATATATCTCAGAGTAATGATCATAACCTACCAACTTTGCATAACATGTAAGGAAAGAGAAAAGTAGATATCAAGAGCATGCTAACCCTTGGTGTAGGATCTTACTAGAACAACCCATTGAAAAAATTTCACGTTACAAAGAAATAAATAAATAAAAGCCAGCCAACACTACCTTTGTAAATTTATAGCAAAGAAATGCTATTATGTTTCTAACAAAGGATCTTTTCAAATGATATTTATTTTTCTGTTATTTTTCTGATAACAATAGTTATTTATTAGATACTTTACAAGTTAATCTATAACTCTAGAAAAGTTTATGGACTCAATGAAAAAGTATTTGACTTGCTTGGATGATTTCGATGGTGATCCCTCAACTGATATAACAGAAAAGGCTTGTATTACCGGTATATCTTGAATGGCTCAACACAACCTGTATTTGTCTGGACTCATGTATTGAACTTATTGGAATATTTCCTGACTCATAAATGAATGGAATTTTGACTTGTAAATTTGGTTGTAGGAATAAAATGAGTGAACTCTGCTCAATATATTGTCAACACATTGACTCTAGATTCATCAATAAACATGATCTCTAGATGATAGCAATACCTCTGATTACACTTCAAATTTTCAACAGAAGCTCATCATGTGAGCTTCACACCTACCAATCCATTGTTCTACTAAGGAGGAACATGAAGCTTGTTGTATGTTATTCTACTTCAATCTACCAAGAAATTAAAAGAAGAGCTATGGGATAGAGTAAGTGATAGAGTAGTTTTTAGATTTGTGGCTAGGTTCCCTTAAATTATCATATTTACTCAGATTAAATGGTAGGAGTCAAACACTAGGTGACACAGTCAGTCTATATAACTCAAGGATGGTCCAAATAGCTTCAGCCAAAGTTAAAAAACCTTTGGAATCAATTTAACTGTTAAGTACACATCACCGAGCTTTGGTTCACTCAGTCATACCAGCTGAATGTCTACTGTATAATCCAACATACAGGTGACCAAGTCAATATTCACAAGTCACTAGTACATTGGTCTCAGCTCAGTACATTCACTTCACACACTTGGTCCATCCCATCTTCCATTCCTTTTTGTTTCACTTATTCTTTTATTCCTTGCTTTGTTTTGCTTTGGTATGTTCGCTTATGCCCAGACATGTTTGTCCACTTTCCATATCCTGTCTCCATGTCTTTTTATTTTACTTACATTTATTATGCTACCCTGTGTTAAGGATTTGACATTCAGCCCAAACATCTCTTCTTCTGATCACTGGCAACCTGGACCTGATGGTATTGGAGCAGGGGTATGGGTTTTATTCATTATTATCCCTGATATCTGCCTTTGATTGGAGTTTGAATTTGCCATTGTATTTTGCAGTTGTGTGACTCTGTGACCTCAGCTCTTTTCCAAGAGACTCAGGTATGAGTTCAAGTTTATTCTCATATTTCATACAATTGTTAACAATTCTTTTAGATAGTATTTCAGGTAGCTAAATACTTCTAATATAAGCTCTTTTCCAAGAGACTGAGATAGTATTTCAGTCTATCTATTATAACACCCTGTTCCATATGTAGCAGTTATGTGCAGTAGCTAGATACAGGAAGACTCAGTGAACGGATGGTTCACTGCATGTATTGTTACTATACCTAGATACAGGAAGTCTACAATATAATGAGTGTCTGTGTGTCTAGGCATATAAAAGGGAATATGCACCTCAGTGAACGGGTGGTTTACTGAGGGGCTGCTATCTACTCATTTGACATATATATGGTCCCGGTTGAATATGGCCGGGACCTCCATACCTTACTGCATTCTGTGCTTATACATGCTAGTTTCAACACCCCCCCTTAAGCAGAATGCATCCCGACCAGCATGTTCAGGTATAGTACCTTGTGTCAAGGGAGGGCCTTTGTAAACATGTCTGCTGCCATTTCATCTGTCGGCACATAGTCGACGTGAATGAGTCTCTTGTGCACAGCTTGGCATGTGAAGTGGTAGTGTATGTCTATATGCTTGGTCCTTGGGTGATATTCATCATTCTTTGTGATAGAAATGGCTGAGACATTATCAAGGTGGATGGTGATGGGTCCTCTGAGTGGTCAGGCTATCTCCGCAATAAACATTCAGATCCACAGGGCTTCTTTTCCAGCGTGAGTAGCCGCAATGTATTCAGCCTCTGTTGTTGACAGTGCAACAATAGACTGTTTCTTTGAACTCCAGGAGACAGCTCCTCCATCAATCATGAATACATATCCAGACACGGAGTGCCTGTGCTCCTGTGAGGCCCAGTCTGCATCCGAGAAGGCTTCAAGGCCATTACCCACTCCTCCAATGATGAGGCAAGTGTCCTTCATTCTCTTAAGGTAGCAAAAAACATTTTGGCTGCTTCCCAGTATTGTTACATACCATTGCAATGGTTGGTGAATACATGTAACAAATTGCTGTTTAAATAGTGCCCACAGACTAATGCCAGATAACCTGGCATAGTGGCCTTTTGGCCCAGTTGAAAGAACACATCACTGTGGGAATTTGTTGCCTTTTACACAGATGGACTGTAGTTGTCCTGATAGAAATTTGATCGGCAGTTCTACAGATTCGGTAATGACCAAGTTAGTAGTGCCATCAAATAGTTTAAGGGGAATTGAGTCAACGGAAGTAGTGGGGATTTTATGTTGAGTAAATCAGAGCATGGTATCGTGGACTTGACAAAGCCAAGTCAAACACACAAGTTACACATATTACAAGTTGTTAAGACTAAGAGTCAAGCAGACAAAAAGGCCACTGCAATAATATTTTCAGGGAACTCAGACAAGAGAAGAATGCTTGACTTGTAATGGGAACTTATTGTTGAAACTTGAACTGCTTGTTATTCAGAGTAATACTGTTTCTTTTATATATAGTAGATTGTCAGAAACATCTGAAAAAGGAATATGGGCATGTGAATTGTATATGAGGGTATGAACTACATGTCATAAAGTGTCTCAAGATGATGATATTGGGATTGTGTCATAGGGTGGGAGTCTTGGGTCATAGAAAGAAAGAATAGAAGCAAGTTACAATGTGCATGTATGGGATGTGGATGCTCTGGTTAAGGGAATCTAAATGAGGGGTTGACTTGGTGCTCAGGTATCTCAGTGAGTGTCCAAATTAGGTGTTGGGGATCAGAGAATGATCCCTATTATATCTAGTCAATTTTCCAAACCAAATAAGCCTGCAGAATCCAAACCTCTCCTCTCAAGAAAATCCCACTTTAATCAGTCATATCTTGACAACAAAAAATATTATAATCTTTTTGGCTGGCCAATTAAGAGTGAATTACCTCTAGTAATTAATCTTTATTATCAAAGGGAGACCTACAGAAACCCTTAAAAACATCAATAATTTCACCTATCCATATGTGGACCCACAATGTACAACAACCTTGGTGTCAATTATCTAATCTACAAAAATGGCACCAAACTCTTGGCTCAAGTTCTGTAAGGGGATGGCCCTTTCTGAATCCTGATCCAAGTCTAAAATCTTATTTCAAACTCTGCTTCAACTCTGAGACTAAAAGACAAGAGTCCAGGGGCAACAGGAAATGCCTGACCTTGTCAAGTCCATGATACCAAGCTCTGGTTCACTCAGTAGTACCGACCAAATGACCCTTACCGATTAATCCCACACACCAGTGACAAGTCGTTCCTCACTAGTATGTGGTCTTGGCTCAGTACATTCAGCACATTATTTGGTTCACTTCCCTTATCCCACCCCCTCTATTCTTTATTATTCTTTTATTCCCCATCCTTTTCCTTAACCATCTCCCTTTGGGACAATTGATATCCACTTATTATTTGGTCACAGCCCTATTGTTTTATGTTCGGCCACTTTCTATTGTTCTATTTTCATCCACCCTCCCATTATTTTATTCTCAGCCATATCTCATTATTCTATTCTCACCTACATTCCTTATTCTATTCTTGATCATTGTGGACAATACTTCCACATGTTCTTCATACCTTATTGTTCTCCATTTCTTATGCCACCCTGACTCTACATCTCGCTTCTTAACCTATATAAGTAGCGACTGCATGTAGATAGTTCCTCATTCTGAGTATTGACTTGGTTTACATTTTCTGATCCTCCCTTCTCCTGTCTGAAGTCCCTTACTTGGGCCAATACTCTTGGCACTCTCCCGAGTCTTCCCTCTGTCCAAATAAGTGGCACACACAGAAAAGCAGGGCACAATGCACAAGTATGTTGAAGCCAAGCTACCCTGATTGGTCTGCAGGACTTGGCCGATTCCCATTAGCATCGTGAACCTGGCATTATTGCAATAGTGCTTGGCCCACGCATCGTCTGCATTCTTGGTGTCTAACAGAATTTGTCCATGTCCTTATGCCATTCACATTTACTAGCTTTGGAAAACAGGCTTTGTTTTCTGAGTCATCATAGTACTTCTCAGATGTATTCTCGATGCTATTCAAGTGAGTCTGAATAGATCAGTATATCATCTATATAAGCAACTGTATAATGATCTAAGCAGTTACCGAGAATATCATTCATAAACCTTTGAAAAACCATAGGAGTATTAGATAGGCTGAACTGTAAGTGCAACCCCTGAAGCACTTGTGGACTATCCCATAATACTAGCAAAGGGGGAAATTCCTAAGTATTAATTATAGGATTATGTACATAAAGAAAGGGGTCTCACTTAGCAAAGGGAGAAATTCCTAAGTAGAAATCCTGGGTCCCTTGCGAGTGAGCCCTGCACTCTATATACCCTCTGCCTATGCTGTACTTCTTCTGCATACCTTACCCTTCAGTTGGTTCTAGAGATATGCAAATCGAGATGCCAGCAGGCCAAACTCCTAATACTAGGGCCAAGGTTTTGGACTCTTGGTTAGGTGTCTGATGGAGCCACTGATGGCCTGTTTGGACTTGAGAGAACATATCTCAAGTCTTCCCTCACCTTGGCTCATCTGTCCCTTTGATCCTTATTCCCCTGCCCTGTTATTCCACTCTTTACTCCATCCTTCTAAGGACATGTCCTCTGCCACCTAGAGGCCTCAGGGGTAATAAAGATGCTAAAGTTTTGGTTTGATTCCTCATGGCTAAGCCATTCAGCCATGGATTGGCATGTGGAATATAAGCAGTAGATGAGGTATTTTGGTGCCATCTTCCAAGCTGATTTTGAGATCATATGGTCAATGATGCCTAGAGTCTCAGCTTTTGCTTTGCTGAGAATATCTGAGGCTGCTGCATTAACTAGGGCTATATGTGGGGCTTTTAGCTTTAGAGTAGATCCAGACTCAGGCGATAGGGCAGTGACAAATGTCAACTGGGCTATGGCCTTTGGGACACTGCTAGACTTCTTAGAGGTAGTTTAGAATGTACTACTTCCCATTACCCAGTCAATCAATGGATTGTATTGGGTGAGCCAGTTATGACTGAGGACTACTGAAATGGAGGAATCTAGCAATGTGATGTAAAAATTAACAGATTATAAGTGTCCTGATAGAAAACAGATTGGCAATTCTACAGATTTGGTAATTACCAAGTTAGTAGTACCATCAAATAGTTTGAGATGAATCAGATCAATAGAACAAGTAGAGATATTATGATCCCAAACATAAGCAGATTCAATGAAACCATGGGTAGAACCCAAATCAATTAAATATTTAAATGGGGTATTAGAAGAATTTGGAACAGAATTAGAAGACAGATGAATTATTAAAGAATTTGTATTAAAAAAAGCAGAAGCATTGAGCTTAACCTCACTGCTAGCACTATCCCAGTCAATGCAACTCTTGGTGTGCTTAGAGGCTGATGAGTTGCTGACTAATTTTTTGAGTCAGTCACCTTAGCTGAATTCTTGCCTTAGTATCCAAGGTGTTAGTTGCCTTAGAAGTCGTAGTGGTCATAGTTGTGGTGGTTGCTCAAGCCCTGGTAGATTTAGGTAGTGATTGGCGTGGGTATTGGAAACCCCTGTGGGTAGCGGGTACGGGTAGCACGGGTAAGGGTCAGGGTCAGGATTTCCAACCTGGCCCAAACCTGTACCCACAGGCGGGTTTTCATGGGTACACTTATTTAATTCGTGGGTACGCTTATATAAGCAAGGTTCAGTGCTAACTTTGCTTATATAAGTGAGGTTCAGCACTAACCTTACTTATATAAGTGAATTTAGCGCCGAATTTCGATTATATAAGGGAGGTTAGCACTGAACCTTGCTTATATAAGCAAAGTTGGCACTGAACCTTGCTTATATAAGTGTACCTGTGAAAACCTGTACCCGTAACACATGGGTACAGGTTTTCATGGGTACAGGTACGGGTAGACATAATATACCTGGGGGTTACCCGTCCCAATCACTAGATTTAGGGCAGTCAGTGACTTTGTGGTTGTTGGCACTGCAAAGGAGGCACAGGTTATTATTGATACACCCCTTGCATTCTTTGAGGAGGAGCATGCCATCCTTACCAAGCTTATTGGCATAGTCAGTTTGGTTTGGTTGTGGATTTTTGTTGTCCTTGCCTTTTCCCTTCAATTCACATTGTCTTTATTGTTGGTGCCTTGCTAATGTTTATCTGAATTGGACTTGTTGTTGGACTTGTCTGTTTTCAACTCTTTCTTCAGCTTGCTACTACCCTCCTGAGCCTGCTCAGCTTTCCTTTCCCAATACCTCATATCAATTCACTGGGTGAGATTCTGCAGTTTGTCGAGAGTTCTGGGTTTGTTAAAGTAGATCAGGCTGTCCTTGATATA